>VZTX01029348.1:27281-64988 GCA_013400915.1 Pardalotus punctatus | reverse complement strand
ACAGGTTTTAAAAGACACCAGTGTAACAAGGACACAGATCCATCTGACTTGCTATGAGGCCTGGGCTGAGACAATTTCAGGGGAAAAAAAAAAATCATTCCTAAGGAAAAAGAATGCTCCCAATAGCAGATTACTCAACTGAGTCTAACATCAGTTCTGTAGCACAGAGGGTAAAAATTCCTGAGTCAAAAGAAGAAAGGCTTCCACAGGACACAACATAGAAAATGTCAAAGTACACTTGGAGCCAGCAGTCCAAGGCTTTCATGACTGAACTAGGCAACCAAAAAGACACAGGACAAACAAACACTTGGAGAGGTGACAGAAGGAAAATATAGAGCTACCAGATTCTTAGTGACTGAAAGTGAATTTCTCTATATGGAAAACAAATCCCACACTATCAATTAGAAAGTAAAACTCAGCATTTAACAGCCTTGGCTTCTCTACCTGTAAGCTTGGGGAAACCCTTTCTTCCTCCACAGAATGTGTCCAACAATTTTCCACGGATTTTGACACGAGGAAGGCAGCTCGCTATCACATCATCTGATAGCAGTACACTGCAGTTTAAATGCAGGTTTTGCTAATGAAAAGGGCTTTCCTCACCCATTCTACCTAGGGGTCCATTTCTGTATCCTTCTTGCAGAGTATGCAGTTCACAGGGTGGCAGAAAAACCCCTTTTTCGTCAGGACAAACGGGATCAGCAGGCAGACCTGATCTGTCCTGCAGATGCAGACACCAGAGAGGCAGCAAAGAATCTGTGTCCTGGAGCTGACAATAATTACACCAGATAAACTGCACCATGTAATTACAATTTGAGAAATCATGGCAATAAGGCAAGTCAAACTTTATGCCAAAGAATAAAACTTGTCTACTCTGCTGAAAAGTAAAATACTCCTTTACAGAGTTTATAGACATACAAGTGCTCAGCAAAGAAACATGCTCCATCTAAGGGCAAATTAATTTGCACAATCCTTACATGATGTCATGACAGCTCTATGGAACTGCAACTGACTTTTCATGACCTCTAGGTTCAGGACTGATCAGCAAGTGGGTTTGAAAGCAGGAAAATAAAGCAAATAATTAAAAAGGATGCAACTCAAAGAAGCACAATGACAACACACAAGACAGAAATATTAAAGGACTTCAGGTAATATTTTACTGGGACAACAAATATATGTGCACAAACATCTGGATGCACATTTATATATCATATTCAGAATAGTTCTCAGTGCTCCAGGTTCAAAGTCAGACAGACTGAACACAAACACAAGAGAAGAGCCTGGGGATGGGGGAAACAGAAGGACAACACTGGACATGTGCAGGCCACTACAACACTCAAAAACGCACTTCATACAAGTAATCCTAAAAAAATGACATGGATACGAGGGCAAATTTTCAGTCACACCTATTTTAACAAAGAGTGGAGATGGAACAAAGTTGAATTTTCTTTTCCTGCATTACTTCAAACATTTTATTTATACTTTGCTACAGCTCAAAATTGAGAAAGGCTACTGTAATTAAAAATTCGCCTGCAGCAAAATCTCAGACTCTCCAGTGGAGATTCTTCATGCTTCCAGTGAGCTAATGCTGCCCTATCTTCCTAACCCAAGAGGTTGAGAAAGCCCTATCAGCAGCTGAAAGAAAGCAAATTGGAGATGTATTTGTAGGTAAGCTAGCTGGTAACTGACCTAGTCACTTGTAGAAGCAGCAATGGAGAGAAAGGGACAGAGCATGCAGAGGGAATCACCTGCTGCCTGGGATACGGTGGAGAGGAAGATGGAGTGGAAGAGAGCATGATCACTTTTTTGGGACAGGTCCGAGAACGTTCCTTATGCCTCATCTTTTTTTAAAACAGAAAAAGGAAAAAAAAAATTATAATAACGGTAGAAAAGAGGTAACATTACCACTGGTTTGGTGAGACAGGCCAGAGTGCATGAACTGAGACCATGATCCTCAGCTCACACCTCTCACAAATGAGCTAAAGCCACAGTTTATCTGAAGCTGAGACCCCCAATTTTTACCCAGAGCCACAGGATCACATTTGACAGGCAGTGAACACAGACTTGTGTCAATCAGCAGTTAAACCAACAGCTTCTAAATCAAGGTCCTACAATGAGTTAAAGGCAAAATGTGAAACTCTCCATAGCACAGTTGGGCTGCTGTCTTTGCTTTATGAAAAATTACTGATCGCTGTGCCTTGCAAAGCTTCCAAACACCCATCCCGCTGACCTAATTACTCCTGCTTGCAGCTCATTACTAATACAATTCAAGTCACAGGGCTCTGCTCTCATCTTCACATCCTTCCTCTTTAACTTACAGACATTACACCATCTCAGGCAAGCTAAAACCTACTGCATCCTGCTGGAAGAGAAATCCAGCTGGTTTATAGATGAAATGTAGCTATATGTAATAGTCTGAATAATACACAGTGCACATACACATCCTCAATTTAACACAGCAGAAAACACGCCCTTCCTTTGCTGTACCTCCGTATTAAGCACAGTCTTTTCTCCACCATTTCTTGTTTACTGTTGTGTCTTCTGCCTGATTTTTCTCTTGAGTTCTCACCAGAGCATATCTGGAAATGATTGCACTGGGAAAAAACCAAAATGCTGTGTACCCAGAGCCACTGTTAGATAAGTCTCAAGGAAACTGCAGGTGGTATAGAGATATTAGAGATGTTTATTCCTGCCCTTGCAGCTGAGCTGGCACTAACATCTGTTTGGGTGCTCTCTTCCTTTTCAACAAAAGAAAGAAATAATACACTCCTATCTCAAACAGATGCTACAAGCAGCTTAAACTAAAGCACATGACTTTGCACTGCAGTGGATGAGGAACATTTATACACTGCTTCACAAGGCTTAGCTATGAAGTCACTAATTTCTAACTGAAAGCACAGCAACATTGTCAACCCCAGACCTGCTCATGGATTTTCATCTGACCATGGCCAAGTCTGCATTCCAAATGTCAAAATTTTCACAAACTTGCTTATTTTTCCAAGGCAGATCTCAGAATATAACATTGTATGAATGCATGAAGTATGTGTTCAGTCCTCCAGAAGAATGTATTTCTGAGCATGCAAAGAAAAGGATGACTATAGGAAAGCAGAAAATATATCAACAGATTTAAATAAGAAATTTAAGGTTAAAAAGCAGTATTTGCAGAAATCATTGGTGTTGTAAGCTCTCTCCTGCTGAGGTTTCAGTTCTTGTTGTCTGTGGTCATCTCAGTCATTGCTTATCTTTGAAAAACACAGTTCCAACAAAATTACTGCAGAATTTGTATTACTGCCCTTTATCACACTTGAGGGAATGATCTCGAAAGAACCAACCAAGAGCCAACCAAGGAAAGATCATCTCCAAGTGTAATCTTCGAGAAAAATCATCCACACAAGGCCATCCTTAGCAGTGCTGAATAAAAGAATTTAAATCCTCTGAAAGTAAAACTGTTACAGAAAGATTTTTCAAAGATATGCCCTACATTGCTCCTATACAGAAATGCTATCAATGTCAAGGGAAAGCAGAGGGATTTTTTCTTCCTTTTTTAAATTTTCTTTTAAGTTGTGTAGTGCAGGTATAAACAAGAACAAACAAAACCAGCAAACTGCTCTCTGGTGAGGAGAGAAATCCTCTTGATAAAAGCAGGAACTAAAAGTCTGTCCTTTTTTTTGTATCAATGACAGAAGTATGATAGCAAGAACTTTTGTGTTTCACTATAAAGGCTTAATTATAAAGCCTTCATAAAGTTTCAGTAACAGGTTCAAATAGAAATCTCAAGGGTGCAGGAATGTGGTATTTCCCAAGTGCTAAAATACAAAACTTCATTTGTTTGAACAGAGAGACAGCCAGTGCAATCCAGTTTTCCTTTTTCTAGGAGGTAATGTGCTCAGTGCTCATCAACTCACTTAATATTGTGCAGCTTTTTTGCATCAGGATCTTTTATTCCCCCATGCTAAGTATTCTTAAGTAATGGAATTTGCCTTAATCATGAATGATGTGACTCCATCTCAAACTGCTCATTAGCCTATAAAGAAGATTTTGATGAGACAAAAGGCAGAAGAACAAACACTGAGTCAGGAAAGCAAAGCATCCTGACAGTCCTACTGACAATAACTCCCCTGGGCTTAGCTCTTCTTCCTTGAAGAGAAATCTCATAGATCATGGCACCAGTCATGACATGCAGCATTAATTGTGCTGAGCACCTCAGACATGAAGATCACCGTGAATCCATATTCATCAAGAACAGTGAATTTCCAAACCAGTGTCATCTTCTTCCTCTTGACTCCAAAGTATGTGCTGATTAAACCACAGCCAGAAAGAAGCAGATGCTTCTCCAAATTACAGCTGCCAGCAAATGAGCACTGTTGGAAACATGACAAGGCCATTTGCACAGGGAAACAGTGGAAGTGGAAGAAGCCAGTGAGAGAAGCATCCCCAAAAGCCTGAAAAGATCATCTGTCAGAAGCCCTAGCTTTGGAAAGGGCAGGGCTGAAATAAAACACCAGCAATGGCAATGGGCCCAAACATAGGAAAGAAAATAAAACTTGGTACCTGCTGATTTTTCTGCTGTTGGTCCCTATTCTGAACCCCTCTGTGGCAGAAAACCTAAAATTGACTGAATTCACAATAACACAGGAATCTGCCATGCAATGAGTGTGAGAAGTTGGCAAGGAAAGCTGTGTGTGTCATTAAAGAAAGAGAAACCACAGTAAAGTCTCCTGCAACTACAGAGCCCCTAAGATTTCATACAGGAACAGCAAAACTGATAACCAATTTTAGTAGTTATACCAAGGAAGAGCTTTAAAATCATAGACTGTATGACACTTTTACCTCATGAGTTTCCATAATTGCTTACATGTTTTCTTCATTTCTAACAGAGGACTGTAGAAATTCTAAAGCAAAAATTTCTCCTGCAACATCCATGAAAGCCTTGGTAAGTTGAAACTAGCATAAGAGGGCAGGGAAAATTTGATTAAATCTTTTTGAAACATTACACCATGCGTCATTACCAAAGGGAGATGTTGACTTTTTTCTCTGAAAGTTATGTAAAATAATGGACTCAGTCAAAGTGCTGGAAAAGGACTGGCTTAAAAACACAACAGTGATAGCTGGTGTTGAGTGCAGGCAATGCATTGTAGTCAGAATGAGTTTCTTTACCTGTTTCCACTGGGGTATGGGAGCAAGCCGGCCCTGCTCTCGTCTGCTGGATGGCTGGCTGTGAACACGTTCTTGATAAGGCAGGACAGGTTGCTGCATGCAGGTTGTAGGGAAAGTGGGACCAAGGAGGAAAGATAAAATAGTGAAGGAAACTCAAAGAAAGCCATAGGAATGGAATACAGAATAAGACAGACAAACATTTAAGAAAAAAAAATAGGGGTAGGGGAGAATTCATTTAGCAAGTAAACTATAAAAAGGAAAAAACATCCAAAAATGGGACACTTCACATATTTGTTTGTTTCTTCAAATCATTGGCTGAGTATTGCAGCCAATGTGCAGCAGCTGAAGAAACATCTGACTGGTCAAAGGTGGGACAGACATCACCACTGTGAGCATGTTGCACTACGAATGCTGATGTGTAGTGGAGCACAGACAAACCTGACCTGGCTTTCAAGCAGCCGGGTCAGGCCCCACTCACAACGTGGCCACGGCAGCACAGAGCTTGGCACGAGCTGGATTTCTGCAGCAGAGCAAGGACTCTGGCACCTCCACCACACTGAGCCTCGTTGTGCTGACACTGCAGGGCCAGCAGCAGCCTGAAGTGACTCAATCTGACTTCAAAGACAGCTACCCTGCAGCTGCAGCAGGTCAGATACCATCCTGGGTAACCAGCAAGCCTCACTTGGAACGACACAAACATCCTGATTGCCAAGAAACTCCCAGCATTTATCTGCTGCACCTCCATGGACGTGCAAAGCTTAATCACAGTTCACAAGAACAAACAGATGGAACCCGATATGAAAATGCTCAAATCAGAAGTTAAATGATTGTTCTTAAACAGTATAAGCAGAACGTTCCTGGAAAGCTTTTAAAGAGCAATAGTAGTTATAAAAGAAACTAAATTGCTGGTAATATGTTTGTGAAAGAGATTATGTAATGTAATAACAGAAATAATTTCCTTAGGAACTTCTTCTCCACCCTGTACTTGTAAATTTTAAAATCTGAGTAAGCTTCACTCCTCTCTAGGAGAGCCTTTGAAGTAAAAAACAACACTAGCATCCAGTCTTGAGGAATGCACGCTACTATTCACAGTTTTCCTCTATAATTCCAAAACAAAGGGGTTTGTTATCCATCTCCTACCTGTCTTCGTAGGTTTGAGGACTGTGCTGGGGCATTCTCCTCAAACTTGGCCAGCAGCTGGGTCGCCATGGACTTGACTTTGTTCTGATTCCCAATGGAAGCATCAATTCTCCTCTCTGTCAGGGCACTCACCAGTGTGGGCCTTTCTTCTCTGTAGCTTCGAGGGAGGTCCTCCTAACAATCAGAGACATCCAAATTTAACTACATACAACCACATCACCTTTTCCTTTCTACCCCTTTGCTGTGAAAAGTTTCTTACACTACAGATAACAAAACTCTTAGCCTCACTTGAAAGCTCAATTTTAATTTCCTTTGGCAAGTCATCAAATGTTCTGTTAAACTTTACTTATCTTTCCAACATTGATACTTACCTACCAAAAAGACCTCAGCTGAAACACCCCTGTGAAGCCCTTGACATAAACCAAAAGCCCATCTTCAAACACCAAAAAAGCACTGAATTTTAATTGGCCTGCACCCATTTGGCTGAAAACATTGAATTCAAAAGACTGCCTTACAGGACATACTGGAAATGGATGCTTTTTGCACAAACCAAGGCTAAAGCTTAAATATGCATCAAACTTTTGACAATACTGTATGACTTTATAGTAAAGTTTTGAGTGTTGATATCCTCATCAAACCACACTGATTTGCAATAAAAACAGAACATAAGGGAACTGCAACATTTCATTTGTGGTGTAGTATTCTTTCCACAAGCCTCAGTAAAATATTTGTACTGAACATACAATGAAAATATAACCTCTGAAGAATTAAATTTTATCTAAAAAATCTTTTGTAAATCCCACCTAGATATAAAAAAAGAAAGAACTGAAATGGGAACAAGGTACCTACCATTTATTTTGCTCCCTGCCACCTCTCACTGTAATACTTACATCCTCAGATTGGCTGGTTTTTCTCCTCTTTCCTGCACCATCCAGTTCCTTTTCTTTTTTGTCCTGAAAACAGAAGGAGTAGGGGAAAAAAAAAAATAAATAAGGACTCTCACACCTTTCTGGGCTGAGATAAGTGTCATCAGTGCACTTAATCAGTTTAATTGCAAAGCTTATTTAATTCTCTGGGTTCATTCTCCATTTGTTTAGGAAAAGGTTTTTTTTCCTAGATACTCTTTAGGGGATTCTTACATTCAACTGGACCATTCTTCAACATTTTCAAGTCACTGAAAACTGAGCAAGTAGAAGAAAGAAAGCACATATACCCGAATGCTACCACAAAGCTAAGATTTTATGGCTGAAATACCCCATAGAGCACGTACCACAGATGGAATTTTGCAGTTATAAATGTCATGAGCTGTCCCATTCCAAGAGCTGGTGGCCACAAGCCCCTTGCAAACACACACTGACAGCTGCATTTTTAGCAGCCCTGCAGGACAGGGGCCTGCCCACCACACGTGCTCTGCTCACCTTGGGGGTGCGCTTCCGAGAGATGCTCTGGCCCAGTTTGCTGAGGAAGGAGATGGGAGACTTGGTGCTGGCAATCAGGGCAGCCTTTTCTTCTGCATTCAGGTCCAGGCTATCTGTTGGTGAAAGCAGCCACAAGGGAATGCCATGAAGCTGTTTTCCTGGGGTTGCTATTAAATACACAACTGAAAGGCTCATTGGTTTTTTTAACATAGCAGTCTTTTTCTTAAATTCTCCGTAAAGAGTGACTGCAATGTCTAGAATTAATACCTTTCTCAGCTATTCTGCTTTTTCATTTTGCCCAAAGCAGTTCTTTCAGGGTTTATAGCCATCCATAATGGATAACGTGTTTACTCTATTTACTTTTATATTTAAAGAGCATGATCATCAGTATTCTTAAAAAGAGCCCCAAGTTTTAGAAATAATACCTGATCCACACTATATTTTTTAAAGGCTATTAAACTCAATTTTTCCCCTCACCAGAGAGATACATGTGAATTAGATCATCAGTAATAAAGAGCTGTAACAACATTATCAATATATAAAGGCTGGCCATATTGATTTGGGTTAGGTAATTACATCTTTCAGTTCTAATTAAAGATGTGTTGTTCCTCCATGGCCTGAAGTTGGCCTCACCATTCACAGATGGTAAATATGTATAAAACTCAGCTGGTGTTTTGAAGTTACCTATTCAACAACTACCAGCAAGGCACCTAATATTAGCTAAGACAAACCCCTAACAATAGGAAGAAAGCAGAAAACTGATCTAGTAGTGCTGAAGTGAGTTTAGAACTTTTGAGGCTGTGACTATTAACCCCTTCTTTTGCTCCTGATGCTGCTAATATGGTCTTTATCAGCACCAGTAACGAGTCAGCTTTTTGTGATGTAAAGCTGCAGTGAGTGACTGCTCTGTGCTGATGCAGAAGCAGCATAAGGAAACTGCAGTGCACACATTCACCCTGGAGCAGCCCTGGAACCGGACAGAAGCGCCCCAAACTGCTCACCGCTGGAGGGGATGGTGTCTTTGAACATCTCATAGAACTGGGTGAGGTACATCACCATGGACAGCTTGTCTGGCTCTCCAACAGACGCCATTTCCTTTCCAGTCATAATGGGAGATATTCCGAACTCTTTTTCTGCTATATCAAAGGCCAGCTGGTTATTCTTCTCCACATCGTGCTCATCCAAAGAATCAAAGTCTCTGCAAAGGGCAGAAAGAGGCCTTGTGCTGAATCAAGTAGAAACCAGAGATTTAACTGGAGCTCTGAACTGCTCCTTACTCACTTCACACAAAATCTGTCAGTCAATAATGCTTTCCAGTCAGGACTGATCTGAATCTTAATTCTGCTAAATCATCCAGAAGGGAAAAGGACAACACATTTATTTTCAAAATCATCAAGCTATCATGACCTTCCACTCTGCTAGTGAATCAGTGGACGTTGGTTTCTATCAAGTTTAATCAAATTCATTTCAATCCATTTCTTTGTAAGTCATAAATGCATTGCCTCAATCTCCATATTATTAGTTCCAAAGAGCACTAATTTCCTGCCCTTCCCAGTTACTTGAAGTAGCCAGTTACTCACATTAAGTCTGGACGGTATCTGTGGATAATGGCACACAAAGCTAAGCCACTTTTCCATGACATTGTAAGATCTGTCACATTAACACCAGCGTATCCATCCGTCTGCCTCTGGCACCAACTGAGCAATTTACTAGAGCGAGCTACAGACTCTGTAAAAAAATTGAATATTTTAAAATAGAAATGTACAACATCTCAAATTCTAAATACAACACAAACCCCATGAATCAACAAGCAAAACCATAATGTAAAAAATAAGCTCCTTCTACAATGGGTAATGGAGGACAGGATTGTTATTTTCTTTTTAAAATACTATCATATCTATTTTTAAATCCAAGAAAGTACTTTTAATTTGCTGAAAAATAATTATCTAAGTTGTAACTTGCCAGACTTTTCACCCTAGCCATTGTAAAAGAGCCCCGGGAAATACAAAACAGTTGCAAGGGCTTGTTAAATATGATCAAAAGGACACAGAGTAGCAATGCTCTCCAAAGCTCAGAAATACTATTTCTAGAAGAACTACAAATGTACTTCTGTAACTTCTTTTCCCTTGAAAACTTTCCTTTAAAAGCCCTGACCTGTTCTGACCTTGTCTCACCGGAGGCTCTGATGAGCTTACAGCCTAAAGGGATGTGGCTGCAGGGCAAAGAGCAGAAACTACACAGTTACCCAGCAGGGAAAGGGGGCTTAGCAGCAAAGAGCTGCTCTGAGAATCCCAAAACACTATCAGGGCATCCAGGACAAGGTGAGCAAAGGGAAAATCTGACCCAGCCCTCGGGGCAGAGACAAGTAGACAGACACCAAAATATTTATCACAAGGCATCCAGCTCTCAGAATAATGCAAGCAAAGTGAGGTTTCATTTGGTTGAGAGATGAGATTAAGAAAAGGGAAGCAGGAACATGCAAGACTGCACAAGCTACACCTTCTGTTATGTTTGTAAGAATTCTGAGTCTGTTAGAGTGAACTCAGTCCAGGCTTCTGCACTTGAAGCAAGGACATTGTCATAGATAAAGGAAGTGAGAAGAACTGCCGGTGCAAGCAAATATGATTAAAAAGTTAACAGCATTATAAGGCAAGAGACATCAGGCACACAAAAATGAATTCCCATGCTAATGGGAACCTGAAAAATTGTAAGCTCAGACTGTTGAACAAACAATTGCTGGATACATTTTCTAAATGCAGAGACTGGTTAAGGAATACCCTACATCCCTGCTGCTCTCTAGTTTCTGCACTGATCCAGCTCCAGAATACCAAAAGGAACAGGGCAGCAGCCAGGCCTACCATTTCGAGTCAGCTTTGGTGTCCTGGAGTTCACAAAGTTCTCTATCTCCAGGTGAATGTCTTTCAAGTCTCCTGTATTATACAAGTGGCGCACCTAAAATGACACACAAAAACATTTAAAACGATCAGCATCCCATGCACCCCAACTCCATACAGAAACAACCAGAGGACAATAAGGAGACATCCCAAGGCACAGGAAGGCAGACCAGCACACACAGGTAGCAGGAATTCCAGCCCAAGAACCTCACAACAGCAAGGATCAGCTCATCAGTGCCCAACACCCCAGCTCACTGCTGCTGCTCAGCAGACAGCAAATTGCAGTGATGGACTGCTAGACTGCATTATTGCGAAGAAAATGCACATGGCAACACACAAATAAAAATTTATAGAGCTCCTGTACTGTTACACCAGGGTTAAAACTACTACAATAAAAAATTCCTGACAAGGAATTTGTTCAAGTACAAGTTCAAGTACTTGTTCAAGTTTGTTCAGATGCACTCTTGACTGATATATCTGCTTTTCACCGCTTTCATNACTACTACAATAAAAAATTCCTGAAAAGGAATTTGTTCAAGTACACAGATGCACTTTTGACTGATACATCTGTTTTTCACGGCTTTCACGTGATACACACATCATTCTCTGTCCCCAAAACGTTGGCACAGCTTCACCTGAGGAAGGACACTGCAGATTACAAGCACTCAGAAGCACCATTTGTGATTTACCTGCTGTGGCCGCAAGAAGTTGACGTTGATATTGGGATATCGGGTGGCAGGATCAATGCTGTAATGGCTGAAGTTTTTACTCACATTCTCTGGGGTGGTCTGAGGCAGTAGCCTATAAATGCTTTCCCTTGGGAAAATAAAAAAGAAAGTTTGGGGTTTTGTTTTGGTTTGTTTGGTTTAGGCTTTGTGGTGGTTTGGGGTTGGTTTTGGTTTGTTTTGGTTGGTTTGAGGTTTTGTTCTGTTTTGTTTTTTATATAACAGATACATCACTACTACCATGGCTAAATAAACTCTGGAGAGATAAACATTCAAATCAGAAATCTAACCACTTCAGACACTGCATAGCTACGAGTCAGCACAAGCATATTAAGATCTGCACTTTAATACAACTTCAGAAATCCAAAGAAGGGACGAGAACAATGCACTGAGCGTAACTGAAAGGGCTGCCCAGTAGAATAAAGACACTGAGGCACAGGAGGGGCTCGGGAAGAGGGGCCACCAAAGGGACAGGAGCATTTGCCCTGCGAGGAGAGGCCATGGGAACAGAGTTTGTTCAGATTGTAGAAGAGAAAGCTCGGGGAAGGTCTTACTGCTGTCTGAAGTGGCTAATGGAAAGGTGATGGAAGTCTGGCTTCAACCGCAACATTGTTTTCCTCACTATTTTTTAAAATGCAAACACAAATGGAGTTTTAAGTATGAACTGTGCCATTGTGCAATTTTAGAAATTATACTATGGTTCCTGATGGTCAGAAGCTGCAGCTGCTGAAGTTTAAAATAGGATCTACTAACTGTTGCTTTTCCTTACTCCACCTTTTAATTACCCGAGTTCTGATCTCCAAGAGAGCACCTTGAGTCACCAAAACAACACTCAGGCAAAGCTGATAAAAACACCAAGAACCCAGTACTCCAAAAGAGATAAGATGCTGTTTGGCTTATATGAAACAAAGTGACCAAGGATAACATGAAAAAAAGCAGGTCAGCTTCCTTAAAAGGAAAAAATAAAAATTCACAAGATAATAGGAGATGGCAAGAACGTCTGTATCTGGTAAAGGCACCTACATCTTCATCTGGCTTGCCAATGCAGGGCTGGTGACAGTAACTTGGGCCCACTTTCTTCATGCAATGTCAATAATCACATAAAAAAAGATTCTTCATCTAATCTTTTAAGACTAGGACCAAGAATAGCTGCCACATTTCTTACTCCTCTGTACACCTCAGTTTATCAGCTCCTTTGGAAATTTTTTCCTTCAATTGAATTATACCCTCAAGCATCCTCTAAAAACAGCGAGTCTGTATCTCCCATTCTGTCTACATATTTGTACTAAAGGGAACCTGAATGAATGATGAGACATTGGAGCATTAGATTAGAACTGTAAATGTATTCACTTTCCAGATTACCTCTCTGCAAGAACTTCCAAAGGACTAGCTCCGAGCGACCAACTTCGTACCATCCAAGCAGAGTCCATTGCAGCCAAAAATCCCCTGGCTATTCCAGTTCCCATTGGCCAAAATGGCTGATGTAATAGGATTTAAAAAAAAAAAAAAAGCAGAGAAAGGAAAAGCATCACTTAGGGAAAATTTCAAAGAAGTATCAAGTATATACTCAGACAGTAATCTGCTGGGAAATTATAACTCAGTAATTAGCTTGAAGCTCCACTCCCACTGGGATAGAGGAAACCAGATGCATGAGCTCTCCCAAAGCCCATGTCCCTCTATTTCCAACAACAATTCATAGCCTGGAGTGCCTTAACAGTTTCTCTTCAAGATTGCACTTCTTAACCAACTACAAAATGCTAATTATTAGCAGGCCTACAGTAGGTTCTGTAGAATCAACTCATCCCAACAAGAAGCAGATGGAACAGACAGAACTTCAGAAAAAGCTTTGCACACATTTTCTCAAGCAAGATCATTACCATGGCTAAATATTCTGTTTTCCCAACACTCCCACCCTCCCTTCAAACCTCCCACTTAATTCTATAATAACCAGCAGAGAGGCGCTGTGAGGAAAGCTGACAGGCAGCACACATTTCAGCGAAGGGTGCAAAGGTTTGTGCTGGTGCTCCCGCTCAGAGCTCACACACAGGGAGCTGAACACACACCTCCAAGAGGCTGTCCCCGACCAGCGCCACGAGCAGCTGGTGGCCGTTCTGCTCGCGCACCAGCGCCGCGTTCTCGGACGCGTACATGCACGTGAAGTCAAACATGGCCACGTCGGGCTGCCCGTAGTGGTTGATGGCGAAGTCCAGCGAGGGCAGCTGCTGGTTGGTGGAGAAGTCAGCTGCTTCCCTGGCGTAGTTCAGCAGAGCCTCCTGGTCCACGTTCTCCCGTGACAGCAAGACCTCTGTGTCAGCATGGTCCTGCCAAACCAGCAAAATTCAAAGTGCCATGGTCAAATCCACAAGTTTAGTTTAAGATTGGTATATACAGTAGCTGGCATTGAAATTCTGACAAATCCAGTCATACAAGTTTGCCTTCTAATTTCTTTCATTCCTATCCGTGTTAATGCTTCCAGGAGAAAAATCTATAAATCTTTTATTGCAAACTGGGATCAGTCCTGCTTGCATTTCAGCCCTTTCACAGTCAAACAAACTTCTGAGCATTTTTCATTCCCATAAAATGAGGAAAGCTTAACTAAGCTACCAAATGTTCTTTTGCCATATTTTATCTTAGCATGAACAAAACTCCCAAATCTACAAAGAGATACAAATTTGAAAAGGACAGGGTTTGTAACACTCTTCTGATGGTTTAAAATAGTTCAGAAGGGCATTAACTGCCTTTTAGAACACAATTACACCATGCTCTAAAATAACAACTGTATAAAAACATGATGTGATGCAGGAAAAGCACATTTTCCTACTTTCACCCTACCAAAAGTAAATTGTCACCACAATTTTAGCTTACAGAGAACACAGAAGTTAATACCCACATGCCGTATCACTCCTTTATCCAGCAAGCTCTGTTTTTTGGCAGTCATGACAAAGTAGTGTGTATCATCTTTGTAGTAGACAATGTTCTCCAAGTCAATGCCTTGTGACAGAACAAAAGACATGGTAGTGAAGGAACAAGTTAGGAGCTCCATGCAACAAAAGCTCTATCAGAATACAAATTGACACTGCACAGTTCCAAAACCTCAGAGAGAATGCCAAGCAACTTTCTCCCATGCTCTGGGTGACTTCAAAATCTGAATTGTCAACAAAACCAGACAGCACATTTCATCCGCATAAAGCTACTTCTTTTAAAAAATAAGTTATCATCACTTTAAGGTTTGCATCAGATGTGGAGTGCAAAAAGCTGAACTCTGGATTCAGTCTCTTCCCATTTAGGGCTCTGATTTCCTGAAAACAGTAAGTTTGCCACTTCTGAACTGAAGTGACACACATCTGTTTTGTACAGCAGAACAGCTGGAAAAATAGGGAAGTCAGGTTTTCAGAGACAGCAATGACTGACTTCCCAACACAAGATCTTCATTTCTTGATTAAACATACAAATCAAGCTGCAAAGCTGTAATAATAAAGACAAATAGTTTCCACTGGAAATCTGTCAAGGGCTGACAAACCTGTGGCGTCTCGGAGATCCTGGAAGAACTTCTGGTTGAAGATGAAGGCCACACCGCTGATCTCTTCGACTTTGGCTTCAGCTGTGGTGTTGCGGTTGATGAAGTTGGCCGTGATAGCAATCGCGAGCTTACCACGGAATTCTTTTCGGCGAAACCCTACAGGAAGGATGAAGCAGGAACACTGAAAACTAGACACACCTTGAGAGAAGGAGCAATATGCCATCAGAGAGGTGCACTCACAAAACAGAGAGAGAAGGGATGTGATAAATTACAAACTCCTCCACAGAGGAAAGAATAATTGCTTCATCAAAAAAATAAATGCTGTTTAGGGAAAAAGGTCCCTGCCACCCCCTCTCTCATCTCTGTTCCCAAAGCTGCAATTTCCATTAAAAAATACTAATATTGGATTCTCTGCTACACAGAATAATATTCACCACCTCAGTTCCTACACCCAAAAGCAGGAGTGACAACACTACTCAATGAAAGAAAAAATGCAGGAAAAATTATCCAGATCAAAACCCCTTATGTCTTTGCTAGTTTAGAGGAAGAAAAAGATGACCACCCATGTCTGCTACAAATGGATTTTCACATGGAATTTTAATCCCCCTTGCACTTGTCAAGTGTCTTTCCAGATGTTGATTGGCATGTTGAAGGCCATTTTTGCTCTAACAAATTTAAGAATAAGTTCTATTTGAAGGTGAATTATGGACACACCATTACCTTCTAAGGTGTTTCTCCTGCCATCCCCTCCAATGATTACTTCAAACTCATACTCCGACACGGGATGGGTTTTGGGGTGGACCAATGCACGCCAACCTATTCCTGCCAATAAACTCCACATTAATGACAATATAAATGGCAACAATAATAGAAAAAATAAATAAAAGCACTTCTTCCTATCAATAAAGCCTTCATCACATGACCAGTCAGGAAACCCTGCAGGACAGCTACATTGATGACAGGGCTATTCCTGAGCTGTGCAGCCATTCCAAGTGAATCCGAGGCAGACACAGCTCTGCCAAAACTCCCCTGACTGTCTCCTTTAAGGGCCACTACAAACTTCTCTACTATCTGTACAATTAATAAAAGGCCAAAAACCAAGTAAGCCACATCTCCTGCGGTGCTCAGAGATCAGGTTTCACTGTGATACTGAAAGCTTAACAAGGATCATTCACCAATATAAATATCCTCAGGGACTGCAAGGAAAGGAGTTGTTTCAAAATGTTATCAAAATGTTATGTAACAGGCTTCAGTATTTTAGAAGCAATTGCAATTTACCACGTCTTGGTCTAGTTCTGCGTAGTCCTTCTGACAACTTTGTTTCATACAGTAACTTATTTGGATTTGTCACTAGAAAAAACAAATCCTACTAAAAATCCAAGCAAAAATGGATTAATAACTATTCTTATTAATGGAGCATGAGGAAAGGACTTAACACCACAAGCAGAGTTAAGGAGCAGGAGCCTGTTTATCCTACCACAACTTTCCCCTTCTCTACTGCCCATTTCAATGCTACTTGCTTTCATTCTCCTGGTCCTCCGGAGGGTAAACGAGCCCCCGAAATTCCACATTGACATGGATCTCTATTCCCAAGATCAAGGCAACCTTCAAAAGGATGAGCTGGAGCTGACGGATACCTGCAAAAACAGCAGATGATAAAGCAATGTAAGAAAAGGAAAAGAGCACAAGGGCCCATTTGTGTCTGTGTGACGTTACTGATACACTGACTTTTTAAAGGCCAGCTGCTGCTTTCCTTCTCCCCACAGTGTTCCAGCACTTCATCCAGGCACCACTGGTGCGCAGAATCACAGCCAGGAACATTCTACACAGCTGAAAAGCCAACCCTTTTCAGAGAATAAAAAGCAATTTTTTGATGTTTCAGTCCCCAAATCAGCAAGAAGGGCAATGACCAGGACATGAACTGCAGGAGGGAGGGAAGACAGCACAGGCAGGAGTGCCCTTGTCACAGATGGCAGGGACCTGGATCAGCCTGGCTGTGACACTGACCTGCGCCTCCACCCCACCACCCCCGGGTTCCTGAGGCACAGGAAGCTCCTCACCACCTCGTTCCTCTTCAGTTCACTTCGGCAGTGAGAATGAAAATAAGTGTGCAAACTCAATTAATCAGAAGGAAGACACCTTACTGTCATATTTCAGATACTGAAATATGAAAATCCTTCACCTAAACAGTACATTTCAGCTGTGCTGACACACAAAAAACCACAAAATGAATAAAAATGAAAAGAAATTAGAAGGAAAAAGCAATCTGCAAGACTGAAGTTGGGAATATCTTCCAATTTTACCATTTGTTGCCAAAAAAAAAGAAAAAGGAGAACACAGACCAGTGGGCAATACTTGGCTGTGCCATGTATAGCAAACTTTGGGAAGAAAAAGAAAAAAAAGAAAAATAACAACTCCTGCTCCACCAAAGCATTCAGCCTTCAAAGGAGATTGATTTAACAGAATTTAAAAATCATCAAGATTATTCTCAGTTTTAACACATAAACATCTATTTAATCAAAACATATCTTCATCACTCTTCTGAAAATTAACAAAACCAAAACCATTCCTCCTTTCTCTAGATTGACATTCACAAGAATGTTCCAAAGCATTCACCAGTTTTTCTTTACAAGTTGCTCAAGAGAAACAGAATAATGTGGCAGCTGCAAGGATGTATCAGCAAAAAATAGAAACATTATCCATTTTAAAAAAAAAAGCTTGAGCTTTAAGTGTACTTTTCAGTGTAGGAAGAAACCATGCCTTGGGAACGTATAAAAGATGACAGATAAACACTGAGTGTTTTAATCTCACGACTAGCCCGGAATGGCGATGCAAAATGCCGAATTGCACCATAGCAGCTTGGGAGCAGGACTGGTGTAGGCTGAGCTGCCGCTCCCCCCCAGCCTCACCTCCTGCTCCCCAGGAAGGGCAGCACTGCTGTGTCCAGCAGGGGCTGTACTCACTGATATGGTCGATGGATCCCGCACAGAATTTCCCGTAGAACTTCTTGGCGCCGAGGCCGCGCAGGTCGTGGATGGTGAAGGGCCACAAGTGCAGCACGTTATTCCGGGAGAAGGCGTCCCTCTTCTCGATGACCACCACCTTGGCTCCCAGGAACGACAGGTCGATGGCTGTACGAAGGCCACAGGGTCCAGCCCCAATGATCAGACACTGCAAAACAACCAGCACAGATCAACTCTACAGCCCTTGGAGGAAACAGGTATTCCTGCAGCAGCTTTCACAGCTCTTAGGAGTAAGTGCTCTTTGAAATTTCACATCAGTCTTTCTATTTCTACCTGCCAAGTTCTGCCATCAATACAGTTAAAGCAGTAACCACAACCTGAAAATGAAGTATAATCCAGAGCAGTGAAAAGTCTGAGGAAGCAGGCAAGCAAACTGTCTGCTTGCAGCCCTTGCTCCAAGAAGAGATGCCAAGTCATACTCTGAGCTATGTAAGTATATAAGTACCAGGAGAATAGCAATATTTCTGACGGCTTCTCCTTCCCACTTCTTTTTTTTAAAGAAAAAAAATGAAAGGCACCAATGACAAGTTTTCCTCTCATCTTCCAAACCCCAAGATTGGCCTTTCTTTAGAATATCTTCAGTAGCATTGCAGCAGCTACAGCAGATAAACACAAAAGATACTAATGTTTTTATAAACACCATTATTTAGAATAGCACAGAGTAGCCCAGTCAGAGCACTCCAACTTATGCCTTTGTTGGTGCTTTGGTGCTTCTATTACAGCAGCAAAGGAGACTTTGGGGAAGTAAACATCCTATAAATACAAACTTTGTGTGACCAGACAAATCTTTTCTCCAACCCAACCTTTGTCATATTAAAGGTCTTTGCCCTTTTCTTATCTTTTTCCACTCTACTCACAAACACCACCAGATGCTAATAAACAACTTGAGAATGTAAAATACGTGCGTGTCTAGTGTTGAAGTAACTTCTGACAACAGAATGATACAGCAAATGATTTCATGTTAAAAAGCCCAGATAGTCAGTAGACACTTCTTACCCACAGAAACCGAGGTCCACAGAGAAAGTGTTGGTATGTGCAGTCACATAAATGCAGTACACAGTCCACTTTGTCATATCATTACTGCACTTTGATTTCTACTGAGTAAACCAGACACACACAAAAAAGACCTTGCTGCAGAGGTGACTGCTACTGCCATGTGATTCTTTTCCAGCCCCTGAGATATCCTTGTGGCTGTACAGGAAAGCTCTTTGAGAAATCCTTCAGTGTGCCAAAATTGAACCATGAGCCAGCGTTCTGAAAAACGGCCGATCCCAAAGCAAACCTCTGTGTGTGCTGGTCATCCCCATGGGAGCATTTTTACAGCTGCCACGTTCTCACCGCTTATTCACTGGGGCACAAACTCTGCAAGTACCAGGACACTGCAAATATAAAGTCTGAATGATGAAAAACCTGCACAAGTTACAGCAGCGATGACATAATACTGACAGACAAATTCCACGTAAGACTACTGAGTAAGATAAGGAATCACACAGATCTGAGGGCAGAGATCCAAGTCTAGAGGAAAGGGAAGGGAATAATAACACCACTGCTTCTTTAGTAGCTTCAGGAACCTGAAAGCATTTGGAACAAAAGGCTAATAAATACCTAAATAAAATTCAATATTGAACAGGTGTCCACCTTGTAATTTGATGTATGGGATCTTCAATTAGGATCTCTATAGTCTTCCAATTTAATATTGCTTTCTTTATAGGTAAGTGTAACTCCCAAACACCACCTTGTCTTTCTTTTTTTAAACTTTTCAGAAAATTAGCTCAGCATATCATATTTATCCAGGCAATAATTTTGCTTGGCTGACAAGTACAATCTTCAAAGAGCCTGGATTTCAATAAGCAACAAGAACACACTGAATTGGGTGACTTTCATTCTTTGATAACTTTCCACATATAAAATATTTATGATGGAGTACACAACAGCAAAGGAATTGTACTAAAATCAGACTATTCAAACTCACGTCTCAAGAAATTATAAACCAGTTGCCTGCAGTTTTGTCACAGGAACTTAAAAGGCTTTTTTCCTCTATATCCTTGCCCTATAGTAGGATGTGGTTAAAAGCATTTAAGTTATGTTTAAGATTCTAGCTGTTCTGAATGTAAAATATTCAGTGGAGCAATTCATGGCTGAAGTTGCCTTTTTTCAATACCATCACAAAACCATTAAATCATGCTGTTATAAAACACAACTTTTAAGCACAACTAAAAATAGAAGAAAAGATTCTTTTCTACCTCTAATGCTTCTTCCAGTTTCAGATGTCTCATAAAAACCACCTTGTGATACTCTCAGACAGCAGTAACTACACGAGATGCCAAATACAGCCAAATAAAGGCAGCTACTGTTGTTCCTTGTTCCCTTTCCCCCCAGTGACTCCGAGCAATTGCTGCAACTCCCTGCACTGAAGCTGTCTCACCCCTCAAAAACACTTCTTGCTCAAGATCTTTCAGACAGATTATATTAAATTTCCAGTAACAATGCCATGGCAATGGAACATTAAATGCAAACTGAAATGCTGTATTCTCTGTATAACCAATGAAGAGAGAGCACCATTTGTAACTATTTACATTTCAACAACCCATCACGTCCAAGAACTGCTTTCATGAACTCTGATTATCTGAATTCTGGTTAGCCTGGATGCTGGCCATGTACACAAACTGCCCAATTCCAGGCACAGCACCTCAGCACTGAACAATCTTTAAATAGGCAATTAAGAGCTATCCTACAAAGTATGAAGCCTTCAGAACTGGATTATGTTCAAGGGTACAGAAAGCAGGCTTCCTAAAGAAATGAATTAATTCTGTTCTGACACAGATAAAACCCTAGCCTTTATTTTAAGTTCTATCATCTCCACATGCCCACTTAAATTGCTGTACCTTTTAATCTGCAGCTTTCAAATTACCTTAAACATTACAAATATAAAGCTAAGTGAGTTAGGAAACCTCAAATCAGGCATGATTCAGTTCTCAAAGGCCTCTGCTTTGAATAGTTATAATTATCTCTTAGGAATTACATACAAACATTTAATGGCAGAAAACATTAGGATAGCAAACAAAAAATTAATAGAAACATATGTGAAAATATAAGAAGAATACATAGTGAAATTTAGTTTAAAAAGTATGTCCACTGCAGCCACTGCCATCACTGTGATCCTTCACAGCAACACCAGCAAGTTCTGAGGTTTCTCTCTCGTCATTCAAGGAGGGACAGTCCCACAACCTCATGAGCCTCTCTGATTATCTCAGCACCACCTCACCTTCAAGATCACCACAGGCTACTTCCACAATCACTCTCTTGGTCCCACTTCTCCAATTCCATTCTCTCTAACTTGCCCTTGGTGTGTGAAATAGGTTAAACTTTTGGATGATACAAAATCCCCAGCAACCTCTTCAGTCAAACATCACTCCCAGGATGCTTTACTCCCTTTATGCACCTTGTAACTGTACTTGAAGAGATGTTTCAAAGACACTTGGCTACACGTATTTATTCAAAGCACACCCTTTTCTGATGACTTGTAAGCCTCAGCACTCCTCTGGCTCTCCAGCTATTCTTTCAGAGCACTCTCTGAAGGACTCTCATTTCTCTCACTCCTTCACTGCCAGCTTTGCAGGGGGCTTCAGCCATGGTCTCATGTGTGATCTTCCTCTATAATGTCTCTGCACCACCTCGTTCAGAGACTGGTTCAATCAGCTTTGTCAGTACTGTCAATTCACAGAACTCTGACTCAAGAGCTGGCTACTTTCTGGCCAAGATAAATCTCTACCTTTCTGACATCTCCTTGTGGCTGCCCAGCTGTTAATTCAAGCCCAAGATGACCAAATGGAGCCCTAATGTCCCTCTGAACTCAGCTCACCACTTCCCTTCGAGATAAATGTCACACTCAATTTTCTGAATGCCTTTCATAGATGGATATCACCCTCCACTCACAGCTGCTTTTTTGAATGCTCTCACAATTGAGCACTATCCACTTATCCTCCCATTAAATCTCTTCTTTAATCTAGAGTTTCATCTCTATTATTGAACCAACCTTTTCCACAGTGTTAACAAATACAGGATTGTATTTCTATTGTCCTCAATGAAGGAAAAAAATTCTGTTCTAATTTTATCATATTCTGCACCATTTGCCTTTTTTGAAAAAAGAAGAATGCTTGATTATTTACAAAACCAACCTATTCTAATCACATTTCAATAAACGATATAAAGAACTGCTTTCAAACTGCACTGTCCAATGGGATGCAGACATAAATGCCAGTTCACAATAATTTAGCTTTTAAAAAACAGGTAAAATACTGTGTGTGCGTGTGTAAAAGCAGGAATTCCTGCACTGAATACCACACATACCAACCTTTTAAAAAGAACTAGTATGAGTTTCCACAGCATATTTTTTTCTTTAAACCTAGAATATAAATGATCACTTTCTAAATAACGGGAAATAGATTCTTTTGCCAAATTGGCAGAAAAGTTCCGTTGTCTTGAGACAGTCACGAGAATTTTCAAATGAAAACTGGAAATACCCAAACATGCATATTTTGTATCCAGACCCCAACAGCACACATTCCTGTTACAGTCAAAACGCAAAAAAAACTCCACCAAGATTAAAGTTTTACCAATTAAGATTTTCCAAGCCATCTACAGGACCTATGCCACAAAAATGTACAATGTAAGAACATGCAAGCTGCTTCTCCTGAATAAAATACAAATATGCAGGTGGGCAGTCAAATCTGGTAGTGGCAAACAGAATTTCTGATTGCTAATCAAATGCTAAAATTGTGGCTATTTTATAAACATGAGAACATTCCTGAAGCTTCCCTGGGCTTATAGTGACAGCAGGCAATATCCTTCCACATCCATACATTTTTACTGCTCATTGCAGAGACAGACTGGATAACAGCAGCCTGGACCACGGTGACTGAAGCTCTCACCTTCGTGTTGGCGCATGCTTTCCCCTTCTTGTAGTCCTTATGGCTGCCTCTTTTATCCAATTTGGCCCACAGGGCTTTGGCTTTCCAGTAATTGAGCTTGGACTTGAGTTTGTGATAGAAAGAACGATAGTCCTTGGGCTTTAGTTCTAAGTAGTCACAGAGCTCCTGGAAAGCCTTGAGAGTCCCCTTGCAGGTGGAAGCCTGGACAAATCTGTCGAAGAGAACATGAGCCTGGTTCACCTTCTCGTTCTTGCTTTCCTCCATGCTTCACGCTCGGCAGCTGCCCGGGGGGCAGCCGGGCTCTTCCAGTCTGCCAGATTTCCTGATGATGCTCTGTTGAGCCACTTTCACCTCTGGCTGACAAGCATTATTAACCTACAAAAGAAAAAGAAGAAAGTGTAACTTAACTTGCTCTTTTTCTTTACAAGATTTTGTCTAAGCTGGCTGAACTGAGCGCAGATTCCTGGTCAGTCTGAAGTCAGCTCACTTCAGGTTGATATCCTGAGGATTTCTGCCCAAGCTGACTGAAGCAGAGCTCACTGAGCCTCACTGCAGACAGAGGCACATCTCACATCTGTTAAATCACAAAATACTTTAACCTGAGCCGGTGCCTTGGATGTTTTATCAACTCTCATTCTGCACGAAGAGCAGAGAAGCTACAAGTAAACAGGCAGATGTTACAGATGTCTGCAAGAGGGCAGAGGTTGTAAAACAAAACAGGCAGCCCCATTTTGCAGTCACTGAGTAACACCACAGCAATGGTTACAATGACCATCTTAAAAGCATTACTACCACAAAGTACTCCAAGAGTTGGTACTCCACCGGTAAAATAAGCTTTGGTTCCTTCATTCTGAGAAGACACGTGTCTTTGATCATGATAAATAAAGAGGAGAGAGGACCCCATAGCACAAGCCGATATAGAGTCCTTGCCAAGACCAGTTTCTGTACAGTGATGGTTAAAAATAAGTTAAATAAAATAAAAAAAAGTAAGCTGTGATCTTAAGAATAAGTTAAACCTGCTAATAGCAATCAATTTCTTAGGAAAAGATGTCAAGACTGAAAAAAGGAAGCCTGTCTGTGTTGCACCAAGCAGTACATTTCCCTTACCTAAAGCCTATGCACACTTCTGTCAGTAAGGGAGCAGTGCAAGAGTGAAATCTCACTGGTGCATGATCCTTCTAAGATTCCCATATTAATTCCTCTATTCTGTGGTTTTCAACTTCTTTTGATATGCAGGTCACACAGAATTTTAGGTGGTAGCTGGGGTCTAATCTGCTGGGGCAGATCTGCTACCATGAGCTCTGCTACTCCTTTCTGGGATCCCCCGGAAGCAGGCTGGAGACATACAGAATAAATTGTTTGGACTGCAATTAGAGATTTTGTTTAAAAAAAAAATTAAAAAAAAAAAATCATCAATAGCATCTCTTCTCTCTTTTATATATAATAAACCTTTTTCTTCCTTTAATTCATAATACTAAGTACACATATAGACTAGACCCTAGTCTCCCCTGCTCTCTAAGAAAGAATAATTCCATTTGCCTTCAGATAGGAAGGCAGCGTGGGAATGTATGCAGGAACTATGGAAGTGAAAGCACGTCTGAGGTGCTTTCTGTCCTTTGTTTTTTAGCAAGGGTTATTAAGGTAAAAAGGGAAATATGTGGACTTGGATAAAACTTTTTAGATTCTCACCAGCTCTTTTCCTGCTTCCAGCAGACAGGAAGCCAAGTCAAACATTACAGCCCATGTCTCTTCCCCTCCCCTATGACAGCTCCGCAGCAGTTTATTTGGGCACTCCTGCTTTTCAGCCTAACATGGTATTTATTGTTTATGTTTAGAAATAGCGAAGGAGACCTGGAAACCTTTACACACAGCCACCAACTGGTAGTTTTTAAAAATAGAAGTTCTTACAGAAGACACAGTACAACAACGGATTATACCGCAGCATACAACCTTACTTTCACCCTAGGAATTACTGCTGTGTCCAAGGTTTGCCAAACCTGCAGAATGCAGGTGCTTTGAGCCAGCACGTTCTGAGGGGCACCTTGGCACGGCAGCTCTGCTGACATCCCATTTCACACAGCCTGGGAAATCAGTTTTGCCCACAGGTGAAACACCGAGCCTTCAGTCACCACATTCGGTCACTCCCTAGAACTCTGCATTCCTCATGTAAACACGCCAAGACCTTGGAACCGACGCGCAACACGTCAGAGAACGTGGAAATTGCAGGCGGAAAGCAAGGGCAGGCGAGACGTATTTGCCAGGTTTCCAGGGTATTTGTGTGCCTTGCTGGCTGCTCTGCCAGCTGCAGTACCCTGCATGTTTTGTCTCGAGGCAGCTGATTGCTGACTCAGAAGCTCGGTGAATTCCTTGGCTCTGGCGTTGGGCGACAAAGACAAAGCCCGTGGAAAAACGCGTGCAAGAACAGTGTACGTTGCTATTTACAATAATAGCAGGAGGTTGTCACTGACTCATGGCTCCGAGCACCCTCAGGATCTCGCCCAGGACAAAAGAAACCAGGGAAAAACAGAGATGCAGGCAGTGAATAATTCCAGGTGGTGGTTCCTTCCCACAGTCACCACAGATGCAGGAATATGAATATTTTATCAAATGCATACACGAGAAAGAAAGCCCAGTGCCCTACTTCTGCCCAAGGAAAGAGATAAGAAGAGGTTCTGCAAATTCTACACATAATGAATTTGGGTGTACAAATTGAAGTTCTGCAGCAATTGTTGCAAATGCAGGGCTTATATATCTCAGGCCAAAAAAACCTCCCATTATGGGAGTCACCATCCCCTTTACGTTTCCATCCTAATTTTGTTAAAAGTGTTCAAACAATGACTTGAGCCTGGGAAAAAAAAATACTACAGGAATGTATTTTTCAGCAATTTTTTTCCATCAGAAATCATTGAGTTAATTCTATCTACATTTACAGCTTGTTCCCTCTAGCCTAAACCAGGAGTGAATAAAACACTTGCCAAAGTAACTGCCCAGCTGCACTTCAGAATGCTGAGTTTCTCGGAGCACAATGTAAATGCTTTCTTACATTTGAGTTATTTCACAGCCGGGCAAACACCACAGATGCACCCTTGACAGACAAATCTGAGAAGTCAGGCATCAAGAAGCAGCAGTAATAGAGTACAGAATCTGAAAGCAAATTGGTCTGTGACCATAAAACCACTCCCCAGCCACATTCCCCATGCCCCTGCCTCCCTTTCACGGCCCCTCAGCTTCTGCCTAGGCAAGACTCAGTGAAATGCTCTGGAAATTCCGACATTACTGCAGTAGCCCGGCAGCCAGGACGCACTTGGACCTTGGCTAGCAAAAGCCTAAGACAGATTACTGCTAAGCTTATGCTGCAGACAGTGGGGACACCTATTTTTGTCTCACTCCTCCACCCAGCCTCCAGTTTTCTGGTAGGAAACCAATTACCTTTGAGACTCTTATTCCTCATTGAATCTGGATGAAATTCTCCAAAAGTTATTAAGGATGAACTGAAAAGCAGATGAACAAACGGCTCAATCCCGTAAGCCTCCCTTCTTTAGGAAGCCATACACACAAACAAAAAAAATCTTTATTCCGACAAATGAAAAAACTGTTTTCATTTCCAAGATTGGATTTCTTTTAGCTAAAACTGAAGACTTCACTACAATATGTTCATGACTTTCTAAGTGATCACAGGTATCAAGAAGTGCAGCTTTAGGGCAGTGGCAAGGCTGTGGAACAGATGGCAAAAAGAGGACAATTTTGACAAGAACAGCTAAAGCCAAACCCAGCAACTATTTTAGCTCCACATTACGCAGCCCAAGAATGGGACAGCAGAGGACAAAGGCGTGGCTGCCATTGTTTGCTGCTTCCCTTTTAACCAGATGGAAAAGGGGCACGTCAGCACTGTCCACAGTATGTTTTGGGAGGGTATTTAGATCGGCTCCCATTCATAACATTCCAGACCCAAGCAAATAAGCTGTCACAAAACTGTTTTAATGAACTTATTAAACTTGACTTGGTGCGCTTCTGCCTTTTGGGTCTCCACCTCCTTCCTGGCTCCCCCCCCTTCCAAAGCTAGCCCAGAAGTGGGAGAAAGAGAAACCAAATATGAACTTGGCTGCATCTTAACACATACACCAACAGTTCATGGAATTCTCATGTCAAGAAAAACAACCTGGTAATGACTTGAGAAGAAATGCTAATTATATCCAAGAACATGGAAACATACAAATATAGAAGCAGTTACAGAAAATACTTCAGTTCCCAAATTCACATCAAGGTACAGAAGGAAAATGTGTACGTTGCTTATTACTAACCACTTCTTCAATGCCACAACACGACTACTGAAAGCATTTGACCTACAAAATACAACCTTTTATCTACACAAACTCAAAAAACATATTTTGCTGCTGCTGCTGTCATACACAACTCTTTGATCACAGCAGTCCCTACACTGAATGAACACTAACAAAGAAAGAGACCAAGAAAGAGATCAATGCTTTAGAAGAATAAAAAAAGGAAATTATCAAGGAAGAGGTAGCTGTCCCCTCATACGATAAGGGAATAATAGTAGGACATCTGGATAAGTGTCATTCTCACACCACCATGTAACAGAGAAACAAAGTTGAATGTCATTCTCTCATCTGAAGAGCTTTGAAGCTGTTCCTGATGTTACATTTCAACATAGAAATTCATCCTAAAGTTAGTTCCCACCCAGTTTTACAAGATGCACTTCCCCAGAGCTCTGCAAAAGCTATCTAATAACCCAAGGAAAGTGCCTATTTAAAAAACAAACCAAAAAAAGCTCCTAAAATTACCAGAATGACACTTTCACAAAACTTTATTTGTATGACTCCAAATGGGAATAAGACAAATTGGCTGCCTTAGCACAGCAAGATATATCAGCTTTTGACACCATACAGGACATGGAATCACTCATTTTTCCAAGCCAACCTGCTGTGTATGCCACAAAAAACACCAGAAACACCAGCTTTTTTGAGAAAAGCTTTACTGAACATTAGAGAACTAGAACACTCATCTGCTCCAATTAGAAATTCTGAGCAGAACAAGGACTGGAGGCTACAAACACACTTTAACGACCTCTGCAGCCCAGTGAGCCAAGTGCTCCGAGGTCTCCAAATCCTGCCAGCACACTGATCACCCCAAGCCATTCCATGGCACAGGGAGAAAACAAATAGAGCCTGTACTTGTATTTAGGAAAAAAAAAAAAAAATCTCATAAAAGAAATTATCTAATGAAACTCACATGAACACATTGCAAAAATTGATGTAAGTGAAAGCTTCTATCAGGCAGAATCTGGTACCAAAACACAGACTGCAATGATCACAAGAGTAGTCACAAAGGAGAAAAGATAACCAACAGGAACAAAGAGACAGATAGAACCATCTCATCTGCAAGTGACAAAAGGAAAAAAATTACCAGTGTCTATTGAGCGTGCAAAACGGTTCAGAGATGTGAAAAATGGAAAGGTCTAGCACCTTATGCAGTATATGCTTGCTTTCTATTATGTGCACTTGTGTCCACGGCTTCAGTTCTCTCTTTTATTACCTAATTGTCCAGAGAAGGGAGCAAAGCTGGGGAAGGGTGAGGAGCACAAGTCCTGTGAGGAACACTTGGGGGAACTGGGGCTGCTCACCTGGAGAAGAGGAAGCTCAGCAGTGACCTTATGACTCTGGAACACCTGAAAGGAGGGTGCAGCCAGGGGGGGCGGCCACTTCTCCAAGGGACAGGTGACAGGACAAGGAGACAGGCTTAAGCTGCACCAGGGGGGTTCAGGCTGGACATCAGGAGGGATTTTTTCCGTGAAAGGGGGGGTCAGGCACTGGAACAGAGTAGCCAGGGAGCTGGTGGAGTCACCGCTCCTGGAGGAATTTAAGGAAAGACAGAACGTGGCATGAGTGCCATGGTCTGGCTGAGGTGGTGGTGTTCAGTCACAGGCTGGACTTGGAAAAGACCTCTGAGATCACCAACTTAGCTGATTCTGTGATTCTGTGATTCCCCCCTACACAGGTCAAAGATTACTAATCACCTAGTCACGGGATCCAAAGGAGGCTGAATTTACCAAAGCCACCTTCATTTGGGTCAGTCATCAAGAGAAACATTTAGTACCTCAGAAGCAAGCTCAAAAACTGGCCATTTGTGCCAGCATTTATTAAAATAATCAAAATAAATAAATTAATTAAAATATTAAAATTAAATTAATAAAAAAATAACAATAAAATTTAATAATAAAAATAATTAATAAAATTAATTAAAACTAATTAAAATACTTATTAACATAATCACAGCAGATAGATGCCTAGGCTTTTAACTCCAAGGCTCGCTCCTCAGTGGTTTGGCAAATCCAGACTCTCGCAAAACAAATATTCCAGTTACAGACAGTAAAAAATGAACATGGGAAAGCAAGTTTTATTTGTGCTGCTTCCAACTCTCAGCTGTTACGGGTGTGGAAAAGAGGCAGGCACTTCCTGAAAGGAAGTGGTGGAGGACAAGCGAGTTAGAAAACAGGGTTAGAATATTCCTAATTTCACCATTCTCACCCAGTCAGCTAGGTATGGCACCACAAATCCCCTGCACAGAGCAGTTCAAACAGATTACAGACTATTTAGTGGATGTATAACCTTTTTCTGCAGAGGAAAACTGATTATAGAAAGCAGAGGAAGTTCAAAATTTTGGAATCTTCTTCCCTATACACATATTGCAAGACTCTTTTGAGAGCCAAAAAATCTAAAAAGCTACAAGGTTTCTCCAACGCACAAACCACTTCATTTAGAGACTGTTGAACTTGAAAAATAAAACAAATCCCAAGCTTTATTCTAGGGAAAGTTCAGGAAGGGCTGGGACCATGCTATAACCCATGGGTGCAACCTTAGCCTGTATAATTACTACATAAAATATACATGAAGAACTGGAAAAAAAAAAAATAAAAAAAAATAAAAAAAAAAATAAAAATTGGACCTTAAACCAAGACCTCCAGAACTGCCACCTCCTTTCCCTTAGGAAGAAAAGTCCAATCAGGAACAGCAGCTCATGGACTCACCTGCAGAGGAGGTCACTGGTCACCGGTCACTCTGCACCCCAGCTCTCCCATGTCCCCATCTGCCACAGTGCCCAGCCAAGCACGGTTGGTAAGAGCCAAGCTCCCCAGCAGGCAGACACCCTCAAACCCCACAGCTGCCAAAGAAAACCCCACAGAGTGTTTGTAACCACTCCTGGGTGTACCCTGCTCCTGTAACTCACACCACCACCCCAGCTTTCTGCTCTCCTTACAAGCCGTGCACAAAAATACGTGCTCTGCAGTCTGTCTGCACATCTAAAATCAGAAATGGCAACGACAAACTCGATCTAGGTTAGATCAGGCTGTTTCTTACTGTTCCACAGGCTACCACAGCCATGTAGTGCCCTCCCACATCAGCCACTAGATTAGACCATAATATACAATTAAGCAATTTCATTCTGTTTTGCAGAGGTGGAGAATTACACACCTCAGCAAGAGCACTACTGACTGAACAGAGTCTGAACAGGGCACCAAGCAGGCTTTGCAAGGAACCAGGAGACTATTTTCCATCATGGTCTGACATCTTTTTTGTCAGATCCACTACAGAGTAACACCTTGTTTTTACTGTAAAATTTATTTGTTGGACTCTAGAGGCATGGGGCCTCTCGATAACAGGAGAGACGTTGAACATGCTCAATGGACACAATGCTAAATCCCAATTTGTCACAGGAGGAGAACACACCCACACAACAATCCTATAACTTCTATTTCATAAATTGGATCATTTGAGGTCTGTTTCACACATCCCACAAACCTCCTCTATAACCTCTCCCAGGCTGCAATCCTGTATACATGACTTTATTTTCAGAGGGGGAAAAAAAAGTCTTTATCCCAGCCTTTCCTTAAAATACTCTTACTGTGCTTACATTTTGGAGTTCTTGACAGTATCTTAAACTTAGTTTAGTATTAACCCTCAATAAATTTACTCATATAAATCTTTTCTCTTTCCAAGATAAGAATACCAACCCTTTGCACTCTGGCATGCTCCACAATTCACAGTAATGGTAATTATTTAATAAAGCAAAGCAAAAATCCAAGCCATAGCAACAACAAACTGTGAGACCATCAAATGACAACTGATCAAACCTAGCAATTTAATGAAAGTTTGTCTCTATTACACAATCTGGTGTGTCTAATGCTTCCCATCACTCATTTTCCTTATAGGTACAAGGAAAGCTTTTACCAGGAGACAGGAATGTATTATAAGCAAATAACCAGTTCAACATTTTGGCTCAACCCTGACAAACAGACAGAATAAAGAGGCTACTTTTTCTCATGCTATAAAATAGACTAGAATCTTGAAAAGTAATCCAAATTGTAGGCAGAGAATGGCAAAAGCAAAACTCATGACATCAAACTTTCAGCTCCGGATATCAGATAATACCAATTGCACATATTGTTACACAGGTTATAAATAGCAAGCAGGCAGCACCTTCCCCACTTGGCTGGACATTTGACTCTCAGCAAACACTGAGCAGTTTCAATTGCCCAGATAGCGATTTCCCTGCAGCCGTGGAACCTGCAGGATGCCTCTCTCAGCAAAGACCATGCCAAGCTCAGTGCCTGGAGCAAATGAAAATCTGTTAGGAAATCAGTTAGAGCAAAGAGGTGGAGGTGGTTCTGTGATTTACTCTCCTCTCCCCGAGGCTTTGGCAAGCAGCTTCTGGAACAAGATGGCAGTCATCACTTCCAGAGGCAGACGTTACCACTCTCCTCAAATACAGCTGCACTGCTGGGGACATGAAAAGACTTGGTACGAATTAGTCAGAGATTGAATCCAACCGAAGTGTGAGGATGCCATCAGCAGAATTTGTTCCTAGTACCGAGGGCACATAAAAGCTTCTCTCTGCCTTTCATCCTCAAGGACTGTTCTGTCTAGTCTCTGTAATTCCCTGCTCCTTTGGATAAAGGCCATCCCTCTGCAGGGGTATCTGGGGGTCTGAGGCAGACAGCCAGAAGGTTCAGCTGAGGATATCTGGCAGAGACAGCAGCCCTACGAGGGGGCACGAGCATCCCCTTCGCTTAACGTGGGTCTGAGAGCCCTCACCAAGGACCTAGAGCTGCTTTTTGTGCAAGACCCCTGTGTGCACGTCCTGAACAGGCAAAGCTCTCCATGATCCCAGGCTCACTGGGACACAGCTTCTGCCCAGCACGGCTCAGCAGGACTGAGGCACTGCTCTGCTACTGCGCTGCTCACTGGCCAGGATGGGGCTCATAGGGCACTTCAACATTTCCACTGGCAGATGATTCAGTTCTGGACCTTGGACTCAAACTGTGTCACTTCCATAATCTTATTCCACAACATCCTGTATTTGAGCAGTAGCCAGAATGACCCTTTTCCAAAATGCTTTTAATGCAGCAAGGAGAAGGGGCACGAGAGACTGCAGGTCACTTGTGACTTTCTCAGTGACAGTACCAACAGGCTGCTGCTGGCACATCTGGAAAAGGAAAATACTGAAATTAAGAAATACTTTATTCTGCTTTGTTCAACTGCTGCTTTCAGGCTCAGTCATCCAGAATGATCAATATGATCAATAGCTTTCTTTTAATTTCCAGGCCAAGTTTATACCTCTCTGTTCCTGTGATGATGCTGACCTATGCATTAGCTCTCCCTCCCTTCCCACATATATTTATAGACAATGCCACATCTCCCCTTGATCCTCATTATGCGAAGGTCAAATCAAGCTTTTCTGGACTAAGATAGGCTTTCTGTTCCTAGGCTTCCCAAGGCAAAAACTGCATATTGTTGGGTATGGGGTGGGAGTTCAGGAGTTTGAAAGGTAGGACAGTTGTGTGAGCTTAAGAAGAATTATTGCTGTCCAGTGTATTTGACCAGATGAGTTCTCAGAGGTGAAGGGCACATTGGGTGTGTAGTACATCCCTCTCCTGTCCATTCTGGGATTCCTTTAGGCTCTTCCACCTCTACAACCCAGAACTAGCACATAGTTTAATGCACTCATTGATCACAGGGATCACTCTTGCTCCTTTCTTGGTCATTTCCAAGAGACAGGACATCAGATCGTCTACACTCTGGAATTTAATTTCATGTGTATCCTATAAATTCCAGTTCTTTCTAGAGAATACTAATGTAGAGTTGGTCTCAAAGGCAGAGAAATACACCCCTGACCCTTAAAGAGCAGGAACAGGAACCCTGCCCCCAAAAACTAGTTCCTCCCCCTTCTAAAGACAATGTGGAACTTTTTGTGAAAGATACAAAGATGGTATTTGGATGCAGCAGTCTTTTCAGAAAAGAGATGCAATATCAATGCCATGGGCCAGGAGATTGGTGGAGCTTCTTGTGGAAGATTCCCACAGGCTGTGGTCAGCACTTGTGATCAGCCCTTCCAGTCTCCTGTACCTCCTGACCTACTTAAATCAACATAATTAATAGGGTAGAATACCTCTAGGAGTGGCAGAAAAAAGTGCTGGCTTTTGTACTGCAACTCAACATTTGAAATCAGAGAAGTGGGGTTCTAGAGCACTCTCCAATAAGAAAAGCCCAAGGCAATTACTCAGTTTATTATGAGAACACAGTTTTGTGAGACTGGAAAGAAACAGATCACATCCTAGGATTCGCCTCCAAACTAGCCCAGTGCTTTGCTATCACTGTATAGATGTTGACATGACAATATATGCACAGCTGATGTGCCAAGCCAGAACCACATGCTCCTAGCCATTACTACAAATAAGTATGCAAAGCAAAACAGCTTTATTGAAGGTTCATCGAAGGCTGTACAAAATTATCGGGTTCAAGGCCTTTAGCCACGTGAAGACAAACTTCTGTGAAAGCAGCTGATACTGTAACCATTTCTGTAACCCTCTGTCCTCTGACAAGTGGTCAGTGGGGTGGGAAGAAGCTGAGGGAGGTGAGCCTGTTATCTGAAACTCCATTTCCTTGCCAGGATGGATGAAGTCTTGCTTCTTGCTCTATTTTAAAGAATTACAGCCTTCAAAGCTGAAGGTGGCAAAAGACTTCCAGAATTTTGCCTGTGTGCATAGGGCTGACAGAAACAGTGTTGGTAACAGCATTGTTTGGAAAGACAGTTCATACCATTTCAAAAAAACTGTGCTTTTGATAGAACAGCATACTGAAAACTGCTGGTAGGCTCCTGCACATTGTTTACTTTGGAAAATGAAATTTGAATGTTGTTTTCCCTCAAAGGCATAGTTATGCTATGCAAAGAAATACTTCAGGCAATTTATGCCACATCTGTGTCCCCACAGCTAATAAAGGAATGTAAGATGACTACAAGCTATACGGGTATAATCAGTTCACCAAATTACATAAGAGAATTTAAGAGATAAGTACTGTTCTAAGCGCTCCAAGCATGTATTATATGCTGCCCAGGAGTCCATTCTCCCAAAAGAAGAAAAATTATTTTGTGTCTTTGAATTGCTTTTAGAAATATCTAAAATACCCCGACAGTGTGGTTGATTCAGCATTGCTCTAATCTGATCTTGAACGAGTTTGGTTTTCCCTTTTCCACATATGCTATGGAACAGTGACTTCACTTTCATTAGTCCCTGGCTAACTCCTTAGATCTGACAGTAATACAGCCATTAAGCAGCTCAGCAGGGTCTCAAGTTTAACAGAAAGATCAGTATTTTGACATGTCTGTGACTTCAGCCCAAGGCTGCTGGTACTTTATAAACATCCACAGACTGAGATGCAGTAGTGTCTTAGAGAAACAGAACAAAGCAGCAAGTTTACAGTATCCAGCTGTAATGAAACTGAAACTCTGTCCTTGACAAGCACAATACAGCATTGTTCAGGGGATACAGGAGGTGCTCCCTTCTTAGCTTGGACTGCTACCTGTCCCAGTGCTTCCCAGTGCCCCAAAACCCACCACAGCTGCTGGTTTTGGAGAAAACAGCCTGCCAGGGTATTGCATGGAGGGTCAAGAGCTCATCTCTCTACAGACCATGGGGAGTAACCCTGAGGTTACTCAACATTTTGTCATTTCAATAACTCACAAGACACGCTGGAGACAACACCTGTGGTACCCACACACTTCTCCATGGACTCACCCAGAACTTTCTAACTCTGTGTCTGGATCTAAGCGTGAGACTCCCACATTCCCCCACTCCAGAGGACAAGGCAGTTCTCTTCTAGCACAGAGCTATTTATTAGTTATACCACATGCCACATTAACATGAGCTTATGTAAGTAAATTTCGAGCACGGCAACACCTAATGAAAATGTTCAACAAAACAGATACCTTGCTATTAAAGGCTGCTTTCCCTGGAAGAATTTAAAGCCATGTGGGGAATGTGTGGGAGAAGCTGACAACACTGCAACAGCTACCTGCAGCAAGGCAGGTGTGGATGCAAAACACCTGCAAACTAACTCAATCCATTACTAAGGGTGAGTTTGATTTTCACTTAACAACCAAACATCTCACACACAGCCTGTGCCCACATCTACTTCAATGCTGCCTTAGGTCAGCCTGACAAGTGTTGGGTGTGATGTTCACAGACACACAAACGACCACCCAAAGTGAACAAGAGCAGCTTTCCTTTCACACAAAGGTAAAGATTCTCTGTGAGTGGAATGACCAGGCTGGCTGGCTCACTCTCTCAGCAGTCTTTTCTAGAGACAGCATGGAGCACAGAGAAACTTCCAGCCCACTCCTCTCCTGGCTTCCTTCACTGAGCACAAGTAGTTACAATGCATTCATGGAAAAAGAGCACATGTGCACACAAAGAAAAACCAGTCTGTCCCAACCAGGCTACACTCAACAACTGGAGTCAGCACTAAGGTGACCCCGACAGGGTTACTAAGGTGATCCTGACAGGATTAAACTGGAGGCCTGCCACACCATGAGCTTTCAGAGCAGTATTTGGTGGCAGAAAAAGTCAGATCATTTCTGGAAGAAAGGTATCCATGTTTCCTTTTCTCTTCTTGGTTAGGAAACTTGATTTGGCTGTCAATTAGGGAAGTGCACCAATCCATATTGTTTAAACTCTTACTTGAGGAGTAGGTCAAACAAAGAAATTGTGAGTCACACAACCACAGCATAATTAAGGTTGGAAAAGACCTCTGGAGATTGCCTAGGTTGATCCCACTGCTCAAAGCAGAGTCAGCTAAAACAGGTTATTCAGGACTACCAGTCGGGTTTTGAGTATTTCCAAGGATGGAGTCACAAGGGATGCTTTAAACCTAACACAATATCTCTTGCAACAGACAGACCTGCATATTTAACCTCCAGGCAGATTGATTTTTATGTAACCAAGCAATACAAGAGAGGATAGACACTCAAGTCCCAGCACACATCACCCTAAAAGGTAAAGTCAAGGGTGCCAAAAGCAGCAAGTCACTTTTTCCCCTATATTCATAAAACTCGTAAGATCCTGAGATTTTCTCCTTATCCTGAAACAAACTCAAGTGTTTATTCCCAGGCCTAATGGAACATTAAACAAAGAAAGCTTAACCCATGAAGATAACACATGAAACTTCTCTAGTAGATGGTACTGAAGCTGTGAATCCCAGTTTACATTCCACTTCCTAAACAAAGCCAATACCTAGTGCAAGGGACTAACTAAACTGCCTCTTGTCTCCCTGAAAAGAGCTCTGGTCAAGTTCAGTGACATCTGAATTTGCAGTAAACAAACACTGGCAGAAGCAGAAAAATACCATTGAAGAGAACCTCAAGAAGTGATTGAGCCCCATGCTGGTCCAGATGTTGAGCCAGAACATGCGACTTTCCTACAAGCTGCAGTATGAGAGAAGTACCTGACGACATCAAAAAGGATATTCACACCTAGCAGCAATAAAGTGAAGATCAAAAAAATCCATGTTTTGTTTTCCAAGGGCAGAGTGCAATAAGGAATAGCTATGCAGCTGGCAACTGAACCACAAGGTTTTAAATAGATAGTTCAAAGCCAGAGATTACTCTCTTATCCTGTGCTGTCGGTGTTACAAGGTTGTGAGGAAAGATAACAATGTACAAAGAAGAATCAAAAATGTATCACTTCAATTTTAAATTGTCTACCTTTGCCTTCATAAAACCATTTTTTGGATGACTTGCAAGGTGTCAGTAGGATTTTAAATAGTAGCTATCTGTAGAATCCTAAGACCCTGGTTCAGTTTTGGTGTAATCAAGAGGCTTTAGTTCTTGCAGAGTTGCCATTTTAATTTTGACACATAAAGGACTTGCTCAATAAAATAAGGTTCACCTCTGGGATGAGAAGCTGTTTCTAGTCTCAGTTTATGTTAGCTACTTCCAAGTACTTGGGAAAAGAAGTGATTTTGCTAGGAAAGAAAAGGTCACTCACAAAGGAAGACAGGTTAAGAAACCAGCAGAGCAGGTCAGCCCTAAAAGAGCAGATTTTAAAACCTTCTTTAGTGGGAATGTACAACACACACACACGTGGGGCTGACAGGCTCCAGCAGGTCAGCCCGCTCACACCCTGGGTTCTTCTCTCCCATGCCCTGACAGGAGGGTCTGGAGACAGGATTTGAGGGGATTACCAGGTCAGGGCTGGGAGTGTGCTCCTGCCAGCAGTCTAAAAGTGAAGTTAATCACCTCAGCATCTGAAAGGGGCAAGGCTGAGGAAATACTGAGCAAAACTGCTCTGAAAACCGGCCTGAAACCAACCACGAGCCACGCCAATGCCAGGTCTGATCCTAGGGGCAAACGACTCCTGAGCAATGGCTACTGGAGATGCTGGGAGATACAGAACACATTTCTGCTCCACACGGAACATTTCAACAAGTCTCACTGGAAAGCTGAAGTCCTCCAGTCAAAGGTCTATACTAGAAAGAACTTCTGTTAAAAGAAAATAAGCAATTATTTGTGTGTGTTGATTTAGAAAACAACTACCTCCACTCAAATCCTC
>VZTX01029348.1:2461-27004 GCA_013400915.1 Pardalotus punctatus | reverse complement strand
GCTCCACACGGAACACGCTCCCGTTCCACACCGAACACGCTCCCGCTCCGCACGGAACACGCTCCCGTTCCACACAGAACACGCTCCCGCTCCGCACGGAACACGCTCCTGTTCCACACGGAACACACTGCTGTTCCACACGGAACACACTGCTGCTCCACACGGAACACGCTCCTGCTCCACACGGAACACGCTCCCGCTCCGCATGGAACACGCTCCTGTTCCGCACAGAACTTTTCAACCAGTCTCACTGGAATGCTGAAGTCCTCCAGTCAAAGGTCTATACTAGAAAGAACTTCTGTTAAAAGAAAACAAGCAATTATTTGTGTGTGTTGATTTAGAAAACAACTACCTCCACTCAAATCCTCTGCCAACCAGGGAAAGCAGCATTAAGGCTTTTCTAGGAAAAAAAACTTCAGTCTAGACATGAATAGCACAAGCACTAAAAATGTGAAACCTTTTCTGGTGTCCTCATGCACAGGACCAGTGTCTCCCTTCTCACAGCACACAGCCCAGACAGGGGACAAGGCTAAATTCAGCTGTCACATTACCATACCCTGTCACAGTGCACACTTGTTTGTAAACTTAGAAATTTATCCCAAAACTTGGAAGAAAATATCCCAGCCAAAACTTGAATCAAGCTTTTAGCCTAAAGGGGTCGGCTAGTGATTGTAGAAGTATTCAATGAGTTTCTTCTGCATTTCATATATATATATTCATCCTTCCCTTTGCATAGAGGAAAGTCAGGGATTCTATTTCTACAAACAAGCTTGTTTTCATTTAAAGAGAAACCTGCATATATGCAGTTTCAAAATTATCAAGTATTCCAGATTTTACGGTGAGTTTTTTCTTCAGTGACCTGGCTCCTCAAGTAGTAAATCAAAAGCTCATCCTAAGGAGACAAAATAGGGTTCTGCAAATTATTATTACAATCCTTAAAATTCTATTCTTCAAAGCCCATTTCAAACACCAGCCCCTGAATAGGACTTAAGATTTTGGAAGGAATAGAAGTGCCTCAATTTAAAACTTGCTACCTTACCATTGCTAAGTTTACGTAAATTAATTATTTCAATGCATCCTTGAGCTTTCCCATTCACTACTTAAAGAAAAAAGGGCGTAGGTTTCTTTAGGCTTAAAAGACTAAAAATTCACTTTTTAATTAAATTAGTTTTTAATTAAAAACACTAAAAAAATTAATCCATATCTCAGCATCCCTAATAATACTTTACAGATCATTAAGATATGAAGTTTTGAGATAAGGCAACAAAAACTGTTCTAATTCTTTTGAGGTTTGAATCTGCCACAAACAGAATGAGCAGGAAAAGCCACAGAGGGTGGTTTGGGGTTTTTTTTCCCCTTTTGTTTTTACATCCTTCAGTCAAGAGGAAGCTGTTCTAGAAAGAAGAGCTATTCCCTGCAGTACTTCTCCATTTCAAATTGCCAAGAACAGTGCAGAGAAGAGTTTCTAGGATGGGGACAGAGAAATCTTCCAAAAATTTAAGGACGCTCTTCTCAGACTATTTTGGTCACCAATAACTGCACTGGAATGACACTGGGGATTCCAAAGGGAAAGCTGTTATCCATCACTGGCAAGTGAACTACACTGGGACAGAGAAATATATCTCAGAAGAATCAAGTGTTAGACTTTTCCTACATTCATAGTACTGTAAGAACAGAACAAGGAACACAGTCTATTTAGTGCCTTTTTTTTTTAATGTCTTGATATGTTTCCATTTGAAATTTCAAAATTTATTCCTACTGCTGAAATGTACATTTCTTCAAACTGAGCACTTTTAAATGCAATTTCAGTCAAAAATTACCAAGAGAAAATTCAGTACCTGTGTCCAAAGGACAAGTGCTAATAGACACTTCCACTTTGAGAAAGGCCAAAGACAACAAGCTTGTTCATCAAAACCAGTTCCTGAATTTTACAGCTTTCTCTTCCAGCCCTGTGGTTTCACGGGGTTTATTAAATCCTATCAGCTGGTGTGATTAAGCACTTGATGATAATGCAGAAAGGAACAGCACTTCTGTGGTCGGAAATGCAGCCACACAACCTTCCTGTTAATGCATAATCAGAGGCTGCAACAGCAGATGCAAACAGGATCTCCATACACAAGGATTTGTGCTTTGCCTAAATCTATTTATCTAGGATATCCATTTCATGCTACCACTGAAAGGTATTTTTTTCCCTTTCCCCCTGATTTTGGACACGAATTTCAACTGAAGACCATGGTGCAAACTCCCCTGCCTAACCGAACACCAGCAGCCTCTTCAGTCAGGTCAGGGATTGACCTGACTCCCCACAGGGCACAGGAGAAAGGGAAAACAAACACAAGGTTTGTGGTGAGATGAGATCCATCCCTTAGGCAACTGTGGGATCTTCACTGTTTTATGCAAATCATAAGATATGGGTATCTCTACACCTTAGGGCAGAGGCTGTAAGAAATGTAACTATGTCCCTTAGTTTTCAAAGTCAGCGAAAGGTAAACAAAGAAATATTAAAAATCGGCAAGGTCTTGGCAGAAGAAAATATTTATGTCAGTATTTAAAAAAAAACAACCTGCAGTTTCAATCACCTCAGTATGACATGTCTGGGAAAACTAGCCCCCTTTTTTTGTTTGGCTTTTTTTTATTTAAGTTGCATTACCGCGAAGTTTAACTGGAAATTGCATGAGCAAAGCCAAGAATCCAGTCTGCTTTACAGTCAATAAAAGAATAAAATTTATTTGTCTGGATCTACCCACTAAATCTTCTGAATGCTTTAAGGAAACACCTGTTTAAAAAAGCAGACATATTTCATCTTGCTTGCCCCTTTAAGAAAGGCACCAATTGCTCTTTTAACATCCCCATATTTAACTTCAGTTTTAAAAACCTGTAGATTTATCACTGCCTCTTTCTTGCACTCATAGTAGCTGTATGCTAGGCAGAATTTTTTTACAGGATCTTAATTGTATTTTTTTAGAGCTACAGCTAGTTTGCTCCCAAAAGAATTCTGGAGAAACATCAATTAGAGCAGTCCAAAGGGCTGCCATCAGGAACTGGGACAAAGCAGCACAGAAAAGCTCATGCCCACATCAGGGCTGTTGTGGAACAGAGTCAAACTCAATGTTTGCTCTATTATCAACTTGGCACACTCAAGGGAAGTTGGGGAAGTCTGTTGTTCAAGTAATTTAAAATTAGACTACTTTAAAAAAATAACAGGAGGAGTAAGGCTTAGCTGTCTAGATTATGTTTCCTACAATTTTGCAGGAAAATGATACAAATACCCACAGATTTATTTTTGTGCAATGGCAATAAGCTCATGGGATGTAAATTACCATAATGTTTGATGCTTAAGGACAGAACATTTGAAGTGCAATATTCTTCCCACTCTCCGTGAGTGCTCTCAGAGCTCTTGGTCAGGTGCCTGACAAAACAGATTTGTGTCACTGAGTTCACAGGTCAGCCCTGAGACTTCTCAAGTGTCCCAAGACACTGCTCCTCAAGCCTTCTCCCACACAGCTCCAGAGCAAGGTAAAAAACAATCTTGATCCTGTTTCTTCTGGAATCCTCACACAGGGAACACGCAATATCTGTGCCAAGTGACTGGCGTGTTTCCTTGCAAGAATTTCAGATGGAGAGGCAGAGGTACACACAGGGGGGAAAAAAGCAAATATAAGACAAGACATAACTACAGCCCATCTGAGGTGGCAAACAGTACATTGGGTGCAATGCAGCTTGGAAAAGATCAACCTTTAGGCTCTGGCAACCTGCTCTGTTTTAGGTGTGATCATGTAATTATCTAACAATTCAGAGCAACACTTCACAAGCTTTTATATTTTATTTACACTAGACAGTTTCTCTCAACAAAAAAAAATTGTAAGCTACCAATATGGCTCTGAATCAAAAATATGGTCAAAAACCTAATTTCTATAAATTACTTTAATCCAGTTTGAAAACCTATCTGATTTACCATCTTCAGTTAGCAAGCTGTGCAAAGGGCGAGTTCCAAAGCATGCCTGCTCTCCTGGAGCATGTTTTGCTCAGGAGAATGTAAGCTTTCTGTGAAGTTCTGTCTCTCATGGGGTGAAGCTGCACCGCAAAGCAGCTAAAGATATCACAATTATTATATGTTTGCAAGGAAGCAGCTAATTAAGCCTTGCCTAAGGAGGCAACAGGCAACCACAGTTTAAACAACTACCATCTCTGTAATGGTTTTTCATCTTTCTTTCCAGAAACAAAGTGCATGGTCCTCCAGATCCTCGAAAAGGTTAGGACTCAACAAGGCAACCCAGCTTAGATCTTACTTGCTCAAATCAGCAGGGATTTTCGTGTGGCATTATTAAATCTGAGTTATACAGGTAACAAGTACACCCAAGATCCAGAAAGGAGCAGTTTCAGAGCAAAAGGAAGACAAGTTTAGTTGGAAACAATCCTGCAGCCAGAAAAGCACATACTGTCCTCACTATAAAATCTATTTACTCTTCAAAGAAGCAAGATGAAAGATTACTTTAAAAGTGCAGGACAAGATAAAGCAATAATTAATTTCAATTAGTATCACTCAGTTTGTGCTCAGCTTCAAGTCTTTAATCTCCACTTTTTTCAATGCCCACTTTTTGCCAGCTTGCCACCATTTTAAAGGAGAGCTACGACAGGCTCCACAAAGCCTTCATCACGAGGAGGTCTATTTGATTGCAACACAAAATCTGTCCATTTCCAAGCAATTCCTGAATTCCCAGCTGAGGCTGCTGTCACTTACGTGGTGCAGCAAAGCAAGCTAGTCCTGCATTTTTGTCCCGTTACTTCACCGTTCCTCCAGAACAAGAGCACACATCCTGCTGGCTTGGCCTCCTGCTTTTCAATTCTGCACTCCAGGGAAATCGATGCATTTCAATTATGCACACTGACATCATCACCTACCATCCAGGCAGGACAGACAGGGTTCAGCTCATCCATTAAACTCTGCTCTCCTTGGCACTGAGGGAAGAGGTGCAGGTGGAAAGCAGGAATCCCATCTGGGTTTTGAAGGGCAAGGGTAAATCAGGTAAAACAGCAGGAAACTGGAATAGCAGTGAGGCATGAGACTGAGCTGAAATTCTTAGAGCACACTTGAGCAAAAACTGAATATGAGCATCACTTTTTTTGTGTCCCCATCACACATACACAGGGTGGTGGGCAGACAGAACGCTGGTGATGTGGCAGCTGGTTTCTTTTCTCTCCCTACAGTACATAATTTCATGTCAGAGTATACATTGATTTCAGTCAAAGAAAATATCCAGAACTGTCATAAACTTCAGAAAAATACATTTCTGACCACAATGTGGCAAACACTGGGATAAAAAGGGAGAAGACAAAAAAGCAGTTTTGCTTGAGAGCTATTTTAAGTTCACATCTCCAGGCAGAACAGCTTTTAGCATTGCTATCCTCAGTAAGAAGCTTCAGGGTCAGTAACTTTCATTTGTTGTTTCTTCCCTAAGGAATAACTAGGTTTGCATGAATAGAGCTTGGCTTAGACCATGCATGTGGGGGGAGGTGGAAAAAGACATGAGAGGGCTGAAACAGACAACAAGAAAATTGCAGTGCAAATACTGTGTTTACAATTGCTGCACCACATTGAGACAATTCCCTCAGCTGCTCGGGCAAACCATAAGGTTAAACCCCAAGCAATGGCTACAGAGGTGGAAAAAAGCCTGGTACCATCCCAGGGTACGTGGAAGGGCAAGGATGTTCCATAAAGCTTCTAAGAGGACAACTGAGGAAATCTTCAGTTTTGCCCAGGAATGAAGCACTTGGCTGTGGACTCCAGTAAGGAAAGTCAACCTCAATGTCACCAGAGCAGAACAGCACCTCTGACAAGTGAGATATACAAGTTAAGAGCTAGACAGGGCTCTGAAAAAGCCGCTACACAAAAAAAAGTGGTAATTTGGTACACATGAAAAGGTGACTGGGAGTCAGAAGGAACTAAAGGACTGCCTGCTCTCACCATGAAAGCACAGCTCTGCTGGATAGGCCAGGACCCGGTAATGTCACCATTATGGGTTTCTATTTTTGTCTGGACAGTGAAAATGCAGATGTAGTCAGAAGTTTCTCACCACTTTACTGACTAGCTTTTCTCATTTGAAGCTCATGAAGGAATGTATAAACACTCCATTTATCAGCTGCACAAGCACGAGTGCTCAATGCCAGTTACTCCCTGATGCCTACTTCATTTCTTTAGATTATCATTGACACCTGTTTAATTCTTTGACTCCAAGTTTATTTGCGGGTACCATTTATGGTTGTTTTTCAGAAACCCATGGCCCAGGAGCCTGACAGATTGCCAGCTCACTTCATTAAAAAACCTCCCGTGGCAACAGCTTTCTTCCACTGCTGACCAAGGCTCTGTTTGAACTGATGACCCTAAACTGAAGTGCTTCACATGGCAACTATTGGTTATGCCAAGTCAGCCTGGAACCCCTGAATATGGGGAATTCTTGAAATGGAACTTCTTTAACTGTGGCATCCGTTATTCCCCTAGAAAAGCAGAAGAGGTAGTAAATATGCTTTTACAGTCATCTTTAATCCTCTAGAAATTACTCTCCTTTCTTTGTCTTGACATGCCTTTCCTTCTCTTGAACATTCAGGATTTTCTATCACCCCGGCACATTTTAGAAAACATTCTTTAATCCCTTTGTTGATTGACAATTGCACTTAAGATTTTATCTTCTCCCTCTTGGGATTACTTACACGGTCAAACTCTGCTCTTCAAACAGCTTATAAAGTGAGGATTGAACAATAAGGGGTGGGAGAAATGAATTTAGCATCAGACAGACAGAACAATTCTGGCTCCTAGGGTTGGGCAAGCCTTGGAAAAGACTACAAGACTTTTTGCCAGCATATTGCAGATCACCTGCCAAACAGTAAAAAAAAAAAATCCCCCAAAAAACGTAACAAAAAAAACCCCAAACAACTAAAAAGACCATAAAAACCCCCCAACCACATTCAGATCCAGTTACCACCCTGAAATGAAATGGAACAGGTAACACCACAGAGCTGATAGTCTCCACCCCTGCAACAGAGCCTGCCAACCAGCTATTTATCAAGAATCCACAGCCACACGAGCTGGAAAACCCTTCTCTTCAGACTCTTGACAACTGTCCCACTCAGGTTAATACCAAAACCCCAGTTTGGTACCTGCAGAACCTGTGACAAGCTTCACTACAATGAGAATGTGACTAAAAAGGTGCTGCTTCAACCCTTGTCAACTTAATACTGTTAGGTCTAATATTAGAATATTGTAAGTCCATTAGTGGTAACTGCTTTCATTAGCCTTTCAAGAGTTTTTCCATGGCAGTATCTCTGATTTCTCTCTCAGCCTTCAAGCACTGGGACACACAGCTGCCTCGCTGTTTGCTGAGGATGGCACAGGGAGAAAGACTAAGGACAATTAATAGAAACCAAACCACAGCCCCAACATCCAAAAGATGTTGTCAACACAACACTGAGGAGCACCCAAGTGTCAGACAGTGTGCACTTGGCTGCTCTCCTGGCTTAGCTTTTTGCCACAATATCTGTTCCCATGCTGAGTTCTGCAAATGCATATGGGAAAGCACATCCCTTCCTTGGGAGTGCCGAGCTCAACAGGACCTGCACCCACGACAGCGCTCCCAGAGGGTGCCACAGAAGCTTCCTCTCCACAGCTGATGTGCTCCCAACCCTGACAAAACAAAAGGGAAACACAGNTGCCACAGAAGCTTCCTCTCCACAACCTTGACAGAACAAAAGATAAGGGAAACACAAAAGCCTTTCAAGTCTAATTTCTGAAGCCATTTAGACACTGAGAACAAAACTGTTTGATCAGCATACAGCGACTAACAGATAGGAATGGCTTGGTCCTGAAAAGACTCTGAAGGGAGAAGGAAAACACAGCACAAATATTTGGTTCACTGCTGCTGCTCAAGGACCTAAAGATCACCAACACATGAGTATGTCCCAATTTGTGGTACTTTACATGCCCTCTTGACCAATTCTTGACCCAGAAAAAAAAAATGCCCTAAAGGGACAGAGAGGAAGCTACATGAATATTTATGCTCTTTAAGAACAATAATATGTGTATTGAAATATGTAATATATAAACAGCCTACTAAGGGTCAGATTTTGAGTGTTCCATCATCCAGTCAAATTTTTTTGTTTATAGACTATTACATGAACCAATCCTTTGAAAAAACCTGTTGGCCTCCTGCTGAAAACAAGCAAAGTATTAGTCCTTGAAATCTCACACAAGCAGTAATTATTTTTAGACTAAAGGATACTAAGTGAAGGTTATGAGGCGAGCAATGTCATTTGCAAATAAGCTCTCTGAAGCAGGAAACATCTGAATTTGGGCCTGTTGCTGTTTAAAACAAGTTGTCTAGCATTTCTAGCCAAAGGCACATTTTAGACACACAAAAATGCTGATTTCCTGAAACAACACACACCTGCCACTCTTGAACACCTGGGACAGGCACTGAGCCTCCAGAATAAAAGAATGACAGAAGGCAAACCCTCTTCCTGCTCCATTTGAAGTTTAGAACCACCTGGGCGCTTTGAACAGAGAAAGGAGGCTCCACAGAAAGAGGAAGCAAAAGGAGGGATGGCGTCTTCGGAACAGCAGACAGGTAGAGCAAATTTCAATTTACATAACGTGACCACAGCGATGACACAAGCTCCAACACAGCCCTCTGCTCAGAGCAGTGGGGAGGGACAAAGGAGGAATCCAATGGTTACACTGGACATGTCCACTCCTTTTCCATCAAAGAGACTGCCAGGGGACCAGTGCCCTGCTCCCCATCACCAGTGCTACAGGTGAGGAGCAGAGTGTAGAAGGGTGATGACTAGCACTGCTGTATTATGGACAATTTGAGATTCAAGGAATAAATATTGCTCTCTCCCAGCCTCCAAATTAGATTTCAGCGGAGGAAGAAAGACTGGCCTGCATACTCTACATTTTTGCACCAGCAAGGAAGAACAGGTTAGTACAAGAGCCTCTGGAAAATATCTTGTCAGAAGCTTCCCTGTAGAGGTCATATTTCTGGTCTTGTTCTCTTATCCTTGACAAAAGCTGTTCCACATAGCTGTGTTCATTTCAACAAAACAACTTTTTGGGAGTGTGGGGAAATCTATGAATATCAGAAGTACTTTTTCTGGGTAGGTGGATTTCCACCACCATCACACCCCTCTCCTGTATATTTATATTGCAGATTATGAAAGACACAAGCCTTTGGGTTCTTCATATTCAAAGGCAGTTATTTTTTTACTTCAAGTGCCAGCCTTTTTTACCATTGTTCTTGTTCCCCACATATACGCCCTACCCTGAGTACTAAGGACTAAACACCAAATGCAGCAACACTTACAAGATTCAAGACCTTGCCAGATCAGAGTTCTTCATGCTTTATCACACACTATGCCTCTCACATAAGCTTCTATGCAGGTTTTAACCAGCTGCATTACTCTTAAAGAACTGTTACTGAAGAAAAACCCATAATATTTGGTGGTGTATCTCTGTCTGGTGGTGGTGCTGTACATCCTGCCCATCTGCCTCAGCCCACCCCATCAACCTTCCTTCCTTATCCCTACAGGTGCCAGTCCAGACCTTCCACAAGCGGTATAAATTCCCTTTACAGTGAAATGCTGCCCTCCTCAAGGGGAGGATACACATGCACAAACACAGTCTGTGCACACACAGCTCTCCCCAGCCAGCCTGCTGCACTTCAGCACAGGGACACAAAGATCTGGCTCTTGGAGAGCGCTATCAGTCCTGTAACAAAGTCCAGGGCAAGCTGACAGCAGCCGGTGATAGAGCCAAGCCCTCTCCTAAAAACACCAACTCCATGGTTATCTTCCTCGCACACAGCGCTTTGTGCTCCTCCAAACATGGAGCTCTCTGACAGCAGAGGAAAAAGGCTGAGAGCAAGAGGCAAAGCAGCTGTTTTGGTTTGTGGGCTGTGGCCCAGAAAAGCAGATAGCCCTGGCACACGAGATAACAGCACAAACATCAGAGCATTCCTTGGGAACACAATGGGAAAAGGTTTGTTACAGTCAGAGATGCTGCATTTCTTACACCTCACTGCAAACGACAAAAAGGAGTCGTGCCCTTCCCATTCAGAGCAATGGCTGCAGGGAATTAGGTACCAGAAGTTTTCTTTAGGATTCACTTATTCCATCCTACCACATTCAAAGCAATGTTTTCAATGCATGCTTTAGACTTCTCTTCCATTTGTAGCAAACAAGTTTTATTTAGACAGGATTTACATTGCACGTGATTGCCGAAAGCAATACCTAAAACAAGTTTTTTAAGAAGAGAGCAGAATGGGGCACCTGTGTCAGAACTGGGCTAGTGTCAACGGGCCTGCCCTCAGCCAAAGGTGCACGAACCCCACCAAGTCAAATGTGATTATTTGGTGCTTCTGTTTCATAGGAGAACAACAGCACTGCAATAAATGCTGGATTGTGAGATGAAGAACTCTCCCCAGCTGTCAAATCTGAACTCCATAGGCAGAAGTGTTTCTACAAACCAGGCTGCATGCATGCCCTAATACCTATTACACTTCTTCAAATCCAGTGTGGTCTCTTGTTCTAGTAAAGTTTATAAATGTCTTTTCAGCACAAGAGAAAACCAGCCATCCAAACAGAAAATCTGAACATGACACACTGTCAAACTGACAAAAATAACACCGAAATTTCCCTCACTCTGTTGGCATAGCACACACTTGAATAGAAACACGTAAGCAGTAAAGCATTTTCAAGAAAACAACAGTCAAGATAAGGGCATTTCTTCCATGTGCCAAAATGAACCTCCACTGCTTAACCATAACACAAGTAGTGAGCATAAACCTGGAAAAGAGCGATGAAATTAGAGTTCAAACCATAACTGTTACTGCAAATACACAAGTAGATGAAAAACCACTAAAAAAATTCTATTAATGCAAACTGCAAGCACTGGATAGTGCTGCTCTAGACTCTCTGCAACAATAGTAGGAAATGGAAGTATCTTGCCTTTTTCAGTCAAAATATACAAAACACAAACACACCATGAACACTAACCATCTTCCAAGTAGCTGCTCTTCCCCGGAAAGGCAGAGGAAATTTTCCCCTCTGATAAAACCTCCAAAGCCAAGGCTGTTTCAGTAAGAACTAAGCAGAGCCCTTTCCTCTCACAGTTCAGATCCAAACTTCTGCTTCCCACCATCCGAGAACTGGCACCTACTGGAAAAGCACAAAGTAAATGATTCACCTTCTCTCTGATAACCATGCAGCAGATTGTTGCTACAACTACAACAGACCAGAAGAGAATTGGGAAAACATGGCTTTTGCTTGTCCTTAACCAGAGACCTGGAATGATATGGGGGCTGAAGACACAGCTTTTATTTATTCCAGAATAAATAACTCCTAGACTTCCAGTCAGGACACACAGCTCCATCTTAGATGTGTGAGCTCTGCTCTAATTGCCAAGGAAGGGATTTCTGTCTTTAGGAGAGAAGTTACAACAGCACACTTTAATATCAGCCAGGGCACACAATCTCGTTGTTATTATTTTTACTACTGCTGTTTACCAACAAAAACCCAAGCTGTGCCCTCACATCCAGCAAGTCAGTCAGCCATTCAAAACACCCTGCCTGGAATCTGGGACCGTATCTCAGACGAGGTTGTGAAAGAACTAGCCAAATCAGGGAACGGAGCAAGTCATTTGCTCATTTAAGGGCTTTAAAAAGTCAGAACTGAGCCAAAGAAGCAACCATACACACTTCCTTCAGCTGGTAAACCACACACTCCCACATTATGCTCTTAAGTAAAAAAAAATAGTCCAGGGGTTGTTTTAATTTCTTTTCAAGCTGCATCACCAGTGACAATACTGGTCTAGGAATCATTCACTGATTATCCTTCTACAAAACCAGAAGTGAGGGCTTCTACATATAATTCACAGGAGAACCTCCCACTCATCCAGAAGTGTTAAATACAGTTGTAAAATCTGGACTCCTTCAAAAGTCCGATAAAAATCCAAGTCAGGTTTCCATAGTGAATAATCTGGCACAAGAAGACCGAAGCCACATGAGGCTGCTGGGCTCACTTCCCTTTTGAGGGCAGCAGTACTAATTTCATTTTTTTCTTTTCACTGTTATTTCATCCTTATTAACATGCCAAGCAGGAGCAGGAAGAATTCCACGGGTTCCCATACATTAGCCCTGGCAAACTGAGCTCCCTCTTTTCCATCAGTTAACTTGAAACACACAAAGAAAGGTCTCTGAGACACTACCTGACAACTCGTGAAATTAATTTCCACAAATTAATTTACAAGCAAATAACTCAGTGTGACCAGGAATTCAAACAAACAAAAAAAAGGCACACAGGAACAAGCAGAGAAGAAATTATCTGCCATCAGACTGGCCAATATTAAAAAAGTACACCCGAGGCCATAGGGATTTCAAGGGAGGAAATCCACCCACTGGAAACGTCAGAACGAGATGCAGCACATGCTCTCATGCCAGAAGCAGAAATATATTCCATTATGAACAAGTGCTTCACTCACTGCATATCGATCCTCAAATATCAACTCAAATTCAGTTCAAGTCTGTAACTCCTGTTATTGGACTATTAATTCGCTCGTTTTCACTGTATGAAATGGCTCGTGCATTGATTTTCCCTGACTCAATTTTTTTCACCTGCTGTAGCAGGACACCTTGAGAAAGTACCACAGGTGTGACTGTTGCCAGAACCAGAATTATACCAAAAATTGTTTCACTGTGTATTTCAGTGCAGCTCCCAGGACTGGCCAAGTTACATAAAGGTCAGGCACTGATTAGTCATATAGTGTACATAGTTTTTTAAAAGGCCATAGCTGGGATGTTTGCAGGGAAGAACCCAAACTTAGTCCATATTCAAGATCTGTGTTCATTACACTGACAAAGCCACTAAACTGTCATAAATGCCATTTATTTCTTGGTTTTCTGAAGAAGAACACTTAATGTTACAAAATTACAAAAGGCACTGGTTAATTAACTTGGGACTGCCCTGAGGAATAGAAGGCTTGAACAATAGAAACTTTCAGACAACAATTATAAAATCCACACTGAAACAACAGTTAAAAAAAAAGATACTGTGAATGCTAAAAGCAAAACAGGCTGCCTCCACTAAGTCAGTCCTCTGAAAAGGCCAAACACCTTCCAAAATAAAGAGTATAAAGAAAGAGACCATAACAGAACACTGTATTCTTATTTCTCAAGTTAGGTAGACCGAAGTAAAAGAACAGAATTTATATCTTTTCCCTCCCACGAATCAAGACTCTTTCAACATTTAAATCAGAATGATAATCCCACCAACAAATATTTCAGAATCAAATACTGAGGCTCTTGCTACAACATGATTTTGTTGAAGGAACAGAAGCGGTTCATGGGGGACCATCAGGTGTGACAGACATTTCAGAAAACACTACAGGTGTCAAGGAAAGGCTTCAGGAACACTGTAGGTAGACAAAACACACTATTCACTTCAGAAACAAACATTCTTGTAATTAACACCCAAATTTTAGCAGACCAGATTTTCCGATGTATCTGTAAATCACCAGACTCTTAAAAACAAGCAAGCACAGAAGGAAGAGGCATCTTTGTCACAGAAAGGGCTCAATGCATACATCCCCAGAAATAACTCCCAGCATGCAGTCCAACACAACTGCCAACTTCACCACCAGCCACACAAATCTTAAATTGCACAGTGTATTAAAGAGGGTTTCAGGTTCACTCTAACAGCATTCAATTCCCCACAAGCAGCATTACCAGCTTTGCCTACTTGGGGAAGTGAACAGCGTCACACACCAGAGGTTTCCATTCAAAAAGGCACCAGAGAAAGGAAGCACAATTAATATTTTCAGCAAGGGATAGTTGTGCTATAAAAAACCCCTAGGGTTCACGACTTTAGGGAAGGAAAGAGAGGGTAGAAATTTTTATTTTGCCTTTTCATACTGTTCTGCAAGTAGGCATTTGGACACAGCGCATGTGCCAAGTGGCACAGTTACAAGCTATCACAATTTTCCCAGACCTGCATCTATTCACACCCACACTGATATCTTGCAAGTCCATACCCATATGTAAAAACAGCTGTAAGACTTCATTAGTACATGTATAAATATTCATTAGCTGCTGTTCATGCCCACAATATATATATCACATCTGCAAGACAGCAAAAAGTTCCCTCTTCTTGTTCTTTGGATCAGTACATTAGAAGCTCTAGATTCTTATCCTAGCTGTGTCTAAGCTCATGAAGGTCAACTACAGAACAATAACGCTGCATTTCATTTGTGTCCCTTCAGAAACTGAGGGGACAAAGCCTACTGCCCATTTGGGAAAAGGGCAGGAACACCTAGAGATGAAAGAATTTCAGTGTAATGTTAGATCAACAGTTTTACAACCACTTGAAAAAGTAATGCTGCTTTCCCAGATAAGGACAGACTACAGACAGAAACCCTGCCATGCTGCAAATGCCTAATCTCACCTCGAGAGCGAAGTACAGGAGCAAGGCAGAACAGAACCATCAGTACCACACTCCTGAACAGGATGGAGTACACACAGTATGGAGAGCAGCCTGGTTCGTACGCAGCTGAAACAGCAAAGAAAGCTGGCTCCTTCCTTTTCACTTTTGCTTCCTTCCAATTTTTCTTTAGGCTTTGTAAAGCTGAGTAACATTCAGACCCATCAGGGTTACAACCTCTGATTTTTCTCCAGAATTTGTTTAAAAACTGCAGACTATGCCTGATTTACACTCCTCCTTCACAAAGCAGGCAGGGCATCTTATTTCAAGCCTCTCTGCAGAGACACAAGAAACTCCATTCCTGGGGGTGGCTGCTCATCCTTGAGCAGTGACACAGGTCACCTCCTGTCATTTTCTGACTACAACCAGGATTTAAGTCAATTCCACTCCAGTGCTTCACCTAGGTCCCGGCAGAGTCTGCCCTTCCTCCTTTTCACAAGAAATCAGCATCCCAAGGCCACGCTATGGCAAAAGGTGCCCTGCTGAATCAGTTCCAAGCCCTTTGAAGGAATCACAAGAGGCACTACACAGCAAGACACATCTCAGCCTAACACAAATGGGTACTTAAATATCCACCTGAAAACTAACTTGACCAAAAAAAAATGAACACAGCTTTTTAGGGTTTCAACATTTCACCAAGCTGCTCCCGATTGCCAGGAAAATGCAGTCCTGTGTTCAGTTATTAAAAGCCACAACTTCTTTACATATTCAGTAGTAATTAAGGATGGGCAAGTAGCATATATTCTGCTAGTAAAAAAATTATGAGGTCATGTATGGGAAGAGGCAAATTTTGTTATAAAAACAGTTGGTGCAGGCATAGTGAAAGTGTTTACAAGTGCGCAAGCACACCTGAAGAAGGCAGGGGTAAAAGGGAAAGCAGACAGCAGCTACCAGAAAACTACATTAAGTACTGCTCCCTTTGATTCTCTGCTGGGGCCCTGGAGACACAGAACAGTCAGAGTACAAGCCTAGAAATAAAACCCTCCATGGGAAAGAAATAATGGTTCAACAGAAATGGTGATTTTATGGCACCTCATCTAACCACTAGATGTATTTTCTCTATTAATTTGCATCTCTTGCCTCTCCCTTTCATAGAAGCTTGTAACACTTCTCCAGGAACATTCCTCCCTCTTCTCTGCAGGCACTATGTTCTCCCAAATACCACATCCTTCAGCAACAACTTTTCCTTGTCATTCACCACTAAATCCTCCCCCGACCAGCCATGCCATCGTGGCAGTTATGGGATCCCGCAGTAAATCCACCCTGTTTCACCATCTTTTATTCCAACATGGCTATTTTTAAACCCAGATCAGTTTGCTAATAAGACCGCACACTCAAACAGCTGTGTTGTGTGACAAGAGCAGGCAAAGAGGACACAGGACCCCAGGATTTAAAAACCAAGGAGCTGGAGGCAGGGCACTGCCCAAGACACTCCTAAAAATCCTCTAATTGTTTTTCCTTTTGTTCTTGGCTTTAGTGATTGCTTCTGCTGTTTCAGATCTGAAGAACCTGAGGGCTTTAAAGCCTGTCTATTTACTGAAAAGGAATGCACTTCACTGCACAATGTAGCCATAGGAAAGCTGTATCTGAAGTCTACTTAGAAAACAATGAACAATTGTCTGTATTTAGTATCTTCAGATCTTTAACTCCACCACTATCAATATTTAAACCAAGAGTAAAAAACAACTTCTCATAGCAAGCACTATATACTCACTTTATCCCACTGGCTCTGCAGTAACAGAGCTTAGTTGAGAAAAGCCCTGGTTTTAATAATGCTGCCCTATCAGAAAAAGCAGGAAAATCGTTTTATAAAGGAAAAGCAGAAGTCAAACAAGGAAGGAATTTTGTTTGTTTGTTTCTAGAGCTGCCTTTTTATTTAAGAAAACACAATGGAAAGCATAAAAATCTCAGAAGAATGAAGCAGACAACAGTGCCCTAAGGGAAAGAGAAAGAACACAGACGCTCAGTTCCAACAGCAGACAAGAATTATTGGACTGTAGATTGCTGAGTGGTGCAGAACCAAAGCCCCCCAAAACCAAAAGCATGTATTTATGATTATACCCGGGCTGTCTTCTAAAGGGTTGTTGTGCTACAGCACACCTGCTAAGCACCTATTTCATTCTGTCTGTGGGGTTTCCTAAGTTTAACACCCACAGAAGAGAGTCAGCACATCTTCCAGGAGCCTGGGGATAGCAGCATTTACAAGATCATATACAAAGGTGACAAGCAGCAGCTATTACACCTCCATTGAAAAACCAAAATAGATCTCTGAACAAATGCAGGACATTTAAACTGTTTATCCCCTAACGAAAGGGCCTCCCAGAAAATATTTTCCTAAATACCAGTCACACATGGATTGTTTCACTAGAGCACACATTCAAGGTCATTCAACCCCCCAAATCCTATTTTTTCATCTAGCTGTTTTCTGTGGATCCTCAGATACAGGACCCTTAAAAGCTTTTTCTCTCTTCACAGCATCCTGTCCAAGCACTAGCAAAGCCTGCTACGTTTTGCAGACTCCAGCATTAACCAATGCTTCGTCCTGCATTTACCCCATTCTCTCTAACAGCGGGGCTATTTAATGGATTTCCCCAGCAGCCTCAGAAAAGCATATGCTGTGTATCAGATGTTCACTCACCCACAAGCTCGCAGCCTGCCACCAAGGGGAAAAAAAGGTGGGCAACAGCTTTTAATTCCTGCGTGGCCGGCTGCAGAGCGTCCTGCGTGCGTGCTGCATTCCGTAGAGCCACTGCAGTGCTCGGAGCAAGCAGACTTGCAGAGCAGCTGGAAACAGCCGTGCTCTCCTGCTCCCAGCAGAAGTGTCCATCCCAGAGCCAGGGGGGCTCTTGCTCAGTGAACCCATCTTCTACAACCCCCTTACCACAGGGTGGGTCATGCTGACAAGTGGCCATTGGAAAGCGGTAACTAGGGCAAGAGAGGATAATAAAGCCAGAAAAATTGCCTGCGTGTGTAGGAAGGGAAAAGAATAAGTGGAGCAAATAATGAGTGAAAGAATGGAATCAGTATGCAAAGAAAATTATTTACTGAACAGACTATTCGTGCTGCTGACCTCAGTTCATTCCTCTCCAAGTTTTAACTCCTTACAATCAGGGCTTTGCTGGAGTCACAGCTCATCTCCACCCCTAACCCCACAACCACTGCAGGATGTAACCACCAGATCCTGCAGGTGATGTAACCACCAGATCCTGCAGGTGAGACACTCCAACAACGCTCTGCTGCTCCTTTCACAGCTCTGGGAAGTTCTCACAAATCACAACATGCACACCAAAAGCCTGGTTGGTCCATCATGTTTTCCCCCCATACCTGGCAAGAAAAGCCCCTCTAAACCCAGAGCTGTTGAGGGTGGCCAGAGTTCATATCATCACCATTTCTAAGACCTTCATAGAAAGGAGAATTTTTCCACAGTACGTGAATACTGTCAGGTTAGAGAAAGCTGATGTCTGCCAAACATTCTTTTCCACAAGGACTGCTGTATGCAAGTTAATCTCACACCCATGACCTTGTTCTTGCCACCTAAAGATTCTTCTGTCATAACAAACTCCATAGACACTGCACACATTGAACTGTGGCATAAACTCCAATATGTCACAGCAATTTCTATTTCACACAGCAGCAGCTATCCCATCAAATGGGAATACTAATATCTTTTGCATTTCTACTTAGGGTTACAGGACAATATAGTTTCTTATAATGGAAAAAAAATACATTTTAAGTCATTACTACATCTGAGAACAGGCTCACAGAATCTACTTGCTCTCAGATTCCCTGACACTTATTAAGGATATTCTCTCCATATTGGAGCCTACATGGTGAAGCAAGCAGCAAACCCCAGGAATATCACACAATATGTAATGTAAGGACCCAGCAGTTACTACTCAGCACTGGAAACACCTTCTACCCCACACCATCATAAAGAAACTTTTCTAAATGCAAAACAAAGCCCCTGACTTTGTAGACAGGCTGAAGAAGGCTGCTCCTGGTCTTCTGTCATCTGTCAGAGGACTCCATTCAGTCAAGTCAGGAATTAGCACTGATCATTTGCGAGGGCCATTGTAGCAAGTGAAGCACTATTCTAGTAAATAAGCCAACCTAGCTTAAACCAAGGCAGCTGTTAGAAGAACCAAGCTCAGCTACCCACTCTTCTGAATCATTTCCTGAATTGCTGTAATTAGCACAGCATTGTAAGGCAATTCATGCTCAAATCCAACAGAAGACGTCAACACTCATCTTAATTCACTATGTTAATCCCAGAGCACTTGATTCCCAGTTCATTAGTCTTCCCTTTACATGCACCTCTGCCGTGACACCACCAGGAAAAAGAAGAACTGAGACCAGTGGGCACCAGGCACTGGCCTGCTGGGTCACCTGGGACCTGCTGGGTCACCTGGGACCTGTGCACCTTCAATCTTCTTGGCCATGTTGTCCTCTCCTCTCTTTTCACAACCCTCTCTTTCAACTCCAATGCGTGCTTGATGTTTCTGAAATTCTTTGCTTTCATGAAAGTCTGGAACTGAAGCACTGTGCTCCAGAGCTGAATGCACCAGCAGACACAAACTGAGAGAGCATCATGCCCGTAAATTACCATCCACACACACATATACATACACATATATATACACACACACATAGACCATCACTGCTTGCCTGAGTGCCAAGAAGAATTCACCACCGTTTTCCACTACCATCAAAAAAGCCTTGACTGCCTGGGATGTTTTCCTGTATGCTGGTTGATCTTCTACAGCTTTATGAAACCTGTTAGCTTCTCTCACCCTTGGAGAGCCAGACTTTTGATATTATAAACCTTGAGCTCATTGAGAGTTTGATGAAGCATAAAATAAGCACAGTTTAACAGTCAAATGAACAACAAAGGACCTTCTGTGATAGCTGGAGAGTACAGGAATGGAGCGGCAAAGGAATTAGGACTTAGAAAAAGGCAACCTCTTATATGTAGAGGTGACATCCTCTGACTTTTGATTAATCATCTGATTTATCAGTGACATGATATGATTTCAAATGAATGCAATAACTTTAATTCTTGTCCTGACACAACCCATTGAACACTTTGGATCTAGACAGAAAATGATATAAAGTAGAACGGCCACAATGCTGGAGGAGTGTAAGGTGATAAGGAAATCTGACCTCTGGAAAAACATGTTCTTTGAATTTTTTTGGCAAAGGGTAAAGTCCCCAGGTTTTTGGCACAAGGAAGGACGACTTACAAAATGCTTCTCTTCTTTAAAGTACATTTATTTTTCTTGTGTAATAGTACCTTACTGCTCCATGGGAGCTGCAGTTCCAAGGTGACTATCTCAAGATGCAGCTCACCTTAAGATGGCAGAATTCACCACAGGTGAAAACAAGTCATCTTTTTATAGCAGAGAATGAAGGACAGTGCACAGCAGCCCCTGAAATAAAACATTTGTGTTTGGCAATATTTCAGTTTGAGAACATACACAATTTACACTAGAGGAGTTCCGAGGAAGAAAAATATGAAGTAAACAAGTCGTTTTGAACACAATTCCAGGGAGCCTTAGAAAACAGAAGATACAAAAGTATTTTTTCAATCTAGACTTTCAGAGGATCACTAAACATTTTAATTCCTTCTACCCTAACACTGCAGCATTTTAGAAGTCTGTTGCTTCAGTAACTGTTTAAAAATAAATTCTCCAGAGAGCACATGGCACTAAAAACAAGCCTCTCCAGAGTGATGAGACATCTAGACAATGGTCCACAAAAGGGAACATTAGCAGCAGAATTCTCCTAAGGAGGAAGCAAACATCTCAAGTGACACTCTGAAAGCAATTCCGCTGGTTTAGATCACAGCTGATACCGTAACATCTCTAAATTAGCATTAACCAACTCCCCTCCAAGAAAAGGACACAGCAAACTGCACAGCTAATCCAGCCCACTAGGCATGACCTGGACACAGTCTGTGTTCCTACTGGCTCCCCCTGTTAGCAACAGGCTCAGGGCTACTGCTACCAACATGTGTAAGCTGCCCTACTATCCCTGGGAAGTCCCAGTATGTTTAGATTCTGTTTATGAGCAGCCAGACAAATGACATAAGGTCTGGAAGAAACCTGAAGTACCTGGAGCGAGGCACTGGCCTTGCCCGGCTCGCCAGGGAAACCAGACACAAAGGCTAATCCAAAGCAGCCTTCCTCTACAGGCAGCACAGCAAGAGGCACAGCTTAGAGAATTCTGAATGGGAGCCTTGCCTAATTAATGAATTAGTGATTTAGTGGAGCAAAGTGAATAATCAAAAGCATGGCACATTCTCCAAAGCTGTTTACCCTTCCTGACACAGAAAAGCCATATTAGACTTTCTCAAATGGAGCAGAACCAGAACTCTGTTTATACGACATGGAGTACCATATACCATGTACACAGACTGCTATTAAAGAAATTACTTTCTGCCATCAAAAAAAAACCAAACCAAACAAAAAACGAAAAACCCAAAAAAACCCAAACAAAAAAAAGCAAAAACAAAACCCACTAACAATGTTTCACTAGATTTANAGCCAAACCAAACAAAAAACAAAAAACCCAAAAAAACCCAAACAAAAAAAAGCAAAAAAAACCCACTAGTGAAACATTGTTAGATTTGACTGTTTAAAGCAAGATTCCCAGGCAAACACCCGTCCCCATTTCTCATTTCTGAGCACATCACCACAAAACAAATGAGAGAAAGTCTACTGTCCTCCCCTTCATTCCTTCAATCACATAACCATGATGTTACAAGTGTTGTAAGACACTCCTCAACACAAGATCCAGAAAAACCTATTCCATGGGTATCACTGGATGAATATCCGTTGGGTTTGTGCTCTTTAACAGGGTTAGAGTCAAATTTGCTTTCTGCTTGCCTTTAGATTCAATTCTTTAATGAATGCTGGAAAACACATAAGCAAGTATTAAATGGTGCAAATCACTACAAGCTGCAGCATATCACAAAATGGAGCAATTTATTCTGTCCTTTACATTGGACCCAACAAGAGAAGCCCTTTTTAACAGTTTTGTTAGTCTACACAACATATTTAGAAGCACCAAGAGGAAGGCAAAAAGGGGCTCCCAACCATTCTGTTCAACCAAGGCAGTTCCATCAGGGTCATGAAGAGACAGAAATATTAGATAGGACTCACACAGCCACAAGCACTTTTACTTGCACAGGAGAGATAAGATACAATGCCACAAAAATGCTGCTGTTCTGCCTACACTTCCAGTGAGAGCTCTCCCCACAGACTCAGAGTAAAGAGATTTTAGTAATCTAAAGGGAGGTCACTGTAAAATTATGCTACCCGTTGTCACTTCAGTTCAAATTTTGCTTATAACACTAGAAGATTATACCCTAAAACTGCCTCAGGCACACCACCCAAAGTTCATTCCAAAGCATCTTACAGCCATGAAAATATAAGATATAAAGTAAAGCTTGAAAGAGGTTTATTAGAAGCCTTCAATGCACTGCAGTGTCCTCTTCCCTCAACCACATCAGCCCCCAGCAAGCCTCGCCTCACTTCAAAGCACTGCATTTTCAGAGGAATTATTTCCAAACAGCAGGGCAGAAAGCAGTAACACAGAACAATTTTCCTGCTGGCCAAAGAGGAAGTTGATTCTGTAAATGGGTTATTTCCCAGATTTTAATTAAGCTGTGCAACTGGAATCTTAATGCAGGCAAACAAAGCAAAAGACCCATAAGGCAAGACAAATATTTCTGGGTTGAGGTTGGAAACAGCACAGAAAACAGCAAGATTTTACCTTTGCTTTGTGTCCTACAACAGCATTTGAGATCATCACTCTAAAACAGAACTCCAAAATGTAATACATTACGTAGCAGCAGAACAAGAAAACACATTTCTTGCACAGAGAGACTCCACCTCAGGGATTGAGGTGACTGCTGGACAGGTGGATCCAAGGAAAGAAGAGAACCCAGCAAAAAGGCAAAACCACTCAAAACAGATAAGCACAGTCCTATTCATTCCACTGCCAAGCTGTTCTGGTTCAGCCAGCTCATGGCTGAGAGCAGGACAAACTTCTCTGAAGGAGAGGATGAGGCAGGCTCCAGAGATATTTATGGGACTCTTCCTGATGGCTGAACAGCATCCATCTGCCACTCCTCCTTCAGCATGAACAAAGCAAAGAAAGGCCCCAACAAGGCTTTAGTGAATGGCTCAAAGCAGCATTACAGGTGGGACTACATGTCAAATGCTCCACAGCATTCCACTCGAGATGACAGTCAAAAAGGGACAAGAAAATTAGCTTGTGTCTGTAGCTGTAGGACCCCACATAGGAATGATTTTCAGTAAAAATGGTCATTGTTTTGACCAGTTGAGTGTCAAGAAGAAATCCAGACAAAGCAAGGGCAGCCTAGACTAGTTTTAACCATGTGGCTAGACACAAAAGATCATATCTCAAAGACTCCGGAGAAAGAATGAAAAAGGTTAACATATAACAAGGATAAAGATCTGGGAAGAAAGAGATGATGAGCAGAAAGAAACAGGAATGTAATAAAAAGATTTTCCTCACAATTTCCATAGCTTTCTTCAGTGATGCTTCTCAAAAATGGAAGGCAGTTTCTCATGTTAAAACAACAGGTTCAGAACAGTTGATCTCTATCACAGCAATCAAGTTTCTGTCTCCAGCAAAAAACTATGCTGCAACTGCCCACCTTCAGCAGACAAGTTATGGACTCCCTACGGAAGTGTGGGATGAAATAAATTCCTCTTTCCTGAAGCTGAAATAATTCCATTGTTAATTTACTGCTGTCTAGGAAGAGCAAGAACTTGCATTTCCTTTCCTCGAATGGAGTAAATTTCAATAATTTAAAAAAAAAAAAAATAGAAAGAAAAACATCCTTCAATTACCTCTTGTTTCCTTTAGTTTCCTCCAAGGCAAAAAACTGCTGCTTGATTACATGTTCAAAGGGAAAAAAAAAAAAAANAAAAAAAAAAAAAGAGGGAGCAGTATCAGAAGAGAGGCTGCCCACACAGGTGAGCAACCTCCCCTGCCTTAAATTGTTTCCCATATCTGTACACTCCATTTCTATCAAAAGCCACTCCATACATAAGAGTATCACAGTGCCCCTTCAAACCAAGATACAACACAGGCAGAATGAGAAGAGCCATGTCTGTTTACTGTTAACACAAAGGAACCAAATGCTGTTAGAGCCTTATCAACTCATTACTCCATATTCCAACTACCTCAACATTAGAAGGAATCCACAAGGACAGACAACAAATAATTAAATGAAATTGAATTAATTGTGTGCCTCAAACACTCAGCTGAAATCCAAATATTTTCACACCATTCACAAACGCCATCTATGTGCAGATCTCATTCTGTGGTATATGTGTTCCTGGGTTCTCCTGGATGCACTTTTCCCTTTCTCCCTCTCCCTCGTGCAATTACAACATGAAATGTCATTCAGCCGGGGGAGGGAGTAGGAGAAAAAGGAAGGAAAGGGCGGTGAGTTGATGTTCCTATGCTAGCTTACCTCTTGCTCTATCTGCATGGTTAAAGATTCCCCTCCTAGTGAACAAACAGTGCCTGCCTCTTGTATCTTATCGCATCATTTCCAAACAGCAGCAGGAACACCGACTGGGTATCATTGCTACTTAATTCCCACCTCTCTAATTATGAGCAGCATCCCTGGAGCTGACATTTTGGTTACATCCTGCTATGGTCTGCAAGGGTCAGGTCAGCTCTAGACCCCGGTGCTGCTGGGAGACTGAAGACAAGACCTATGAGCAAGCACAGCTGCCCAGGGGAGCTCCTGTAAAATCCCCCTTCCTGGACTGACCAGTGGGAACTGCCCCCTTCTCCCCTTTCTAGATGAAAGATGAGATTATCCTTAGGATCTTCTGCAGTGAAGGCACTCGCCCAGGAAACCTCTCAGGAATCACATCCACACCAGGAGAATCTCAGCAGCACAGTGCCCGGGGAAGCTGCACTTCACAGCACACGTGTGCTAGGAGCAAGGTGTGCGTGTGCTTTGCTCCTGTGTGAGGA
>VZTX01029322.1:0-25120 GCA_013400915.1 Pardalotus punctatus | reverse complement strand
GATAGCATCAAAATTAAAGGAAATAATTGAGGAAGAATTAGAGTAAAACCGTGACTTAAAGAAAAACTAAGTCCCTTTGAAATTCTGTATAGAAGGCCCTATAGAACAAACGTGATTCACAATGACAGTGTGGCTCTGGTAGGGCAAAGCTACTTAATAAATTAGGTACAGTTGTTACTTATCCTGGCTTATTTGTATTATTGCATTGTTATTTACTGTCTATATTAGTAGTTATTGTTGTATGATATTATGTACTTGGAATCGTGACGCATATGCTCAATGGGAAAAGTACAAACTTAGAAATAAGATAGAGAAAGGTACTTACTTTCGTGACATACAAGATTTGTAGAGAATTACAAATTACCAAAGAAAAAGGGGAGATTGAGAAAGGAGTGGTCAGTATGTAACTCAAGTTAACTATTGAGAGACAGAATATGTGAATTCTAAAAACTAGAAAGATGGTATCTCCTTAATCTTGTCAAGATAAGAGGGACAAGAACCTGTTTGAAGCCAGAACAGAAACCACTGAATCATCCCACTAAGGACTGCACGTGCTCCAGAGAGAAAGGTGAAAAGTGCACTGTGATGAAGACTACCAGATCTTCATCATGGAAAGACCCCCGAAGACCACCAGGACACACAGCGCATGCGTGGCACACATGCTAATGATATTAATGATTTCCGAGAAATGATTTGTATAACCACTCCTCTCCAGGGAGTGTGATGAATATTCATGAATATTACCCATAATATTGTGTTTTTGGAAGTGCCAGTCTGTGTGTGTTTGGAGGAGCGATCCCCCACACCCAGCACGCCGAATAAAGCAAATACCCACTTCTTTGGCTTTGTCCCTGGAGTGTCTTTGGGCCTGCTTGGGGTGAATCACTTCCCAGGACTGGTGATCACTTTGTTTTCTGGCCTTTAGGAAATGGGGAGACCAAAGACAGGCTCTTCTATTTTATCCTGTAAGGGAGAAACACCTAAAGGAGAGGGAAGGATACAGGACTATGTAATTTTTTTCACCTTTCACTAAATTTCTTGGAAAGTAGTGGAACAACCAATGATGCATGCTTGCAACATGGGTCACTGAATGGCCAGAACTACTGGAGAATATTTGACAGATCTCCTTGTGCAAAAGAGAGAAACAGAGAATGTATTACATCTCCATCCCAGTAATACTTTTGGCCCTGTCTCACATATCATTCACCTCTGGAAGCTGGGGAAAAGAATGGTCTATGAAAGGGCCATGAGTGAGATGGAAACAGACTTGACAGCTGGAAAGGATTGAGAAAAGGTCTGAAGATTCCTATTTATGGATTTCAGTAAAGACAAATGCAAAGGACTGGCTACAAATTCGACAACAGAGCAAAGCACATCTGGACATCTGCACATGATTTTGGCTCAAGAGCTGAACAGAAATGACTGGTCTCAAGAGGCTGCAAAGACAACAAGGACTTGTCCAGAAGTGCACACAGGAATAGACTTTGCCAGCCATGTGAATTAACTCCCTGCAGTGCTCAGTGCAGTCAAGTCACAGCTTCAGCAAAGATGCACCTTAGCTATAAATACTACAGTTAAAAGCAATAAGAATGATGAGAGGCTAAATTGTGGATCAAACAAGGTAAGACCAAAAAAATTAGTTATTTATACAAGTAAAGAAGAATCTGAAAGGACATAAGAGTCTTTAAAAGGTTTCTGCAAAGATAAAAGTCATCTCCTGTTTTCCATGTCCTTTGGTAGACCAAAGACAAAATAATACCTGTAATGAATTTGCTATGCTGACAAGGACAGGTAAAGCCCCTCTTTGAGACAGGATGGACTAGAAAACCTCTTTGCCTTCCACACCTACTTCCCTATAATTTTATGAAACATTTACATGCTTTTCCCATAAGAGATTGTTTCCCAAAACAATTAAAAACTGTAGCTATAGGTCTGACTAGGCAAATGTAATGCCTCAAACAGACTTTCATTTATGTGCCTATGCCATTATGGGGTGTTTGTGGGATACTGTAGCTACTGATGCTAACCTTTAATTTGGAAAGTAAATGCTCTTAAATAATTAATTGTTACGGCTTGCCTAAGAAATGTGTTAGACAACAACCATTGAAGTTTCAACATAATTGAATATCCCTGAATTCAGTTTTTACTGAATTGCTGCAAAATGTTAACTATTTTCTAAGCATTTCTTTGCATCAATTAGTAGAGAAGAAAGAATCTACTAGTCTCTAACTCAGGATCAGTACCACAGGTTATTGTTTTGCTCTCCCTCTCCTTTAGAAAAGATAGACAATGAAGGACTGGCACTTGGGAATATTATTTTGTCTGTAGAAAGGTTCCAATTTTTGGCAATAGCTTTAATAATCTTTTAAATAAAGATCAGTGTCTGCTGATAGAGTTTAGAAGACATGGTAATCTTCCACTTTCCACTCCAGGTACTTATCTGTCCCCTCTAGAGTGGCAGACAGATAATGTGAGCCTTAGGAGAGCTAGAAAAGAAGTAGTAATTTTACCTCTTAATAATAAACAATCAAATACAAACAAGCTCCTGATTGCTTAAGCAGAAGGCAATAATCAAAGCAAGCACTTGCAGGGAGGTGTCTGGAGCAAACTACGTGCTAACAACAAGGTAAATGTTCAAGAAAGTGCATGTGGGAAACAGGATCAGTTAGCAATTTCTATGTTGCCTCTTTATACACTTAATTTGGTGCAACCATTGCTTGAACATAGAGATTCAAATAAGCAAAAAGAGCAGGTTTTAGCACTGAGCTGGGAATGGGATTGTCTCGGGGCAGAGGGACTAAAAGCAGAACCTCAGGTCCTGTCACAGTTCTGTAAAGCAGTGATATTTAGAACTGCTTGCTATGAAACAGAGGGGCAGCAACATGACAAAGTACAAAAGACGTGGCAGTATTTCAGAGGAGCAGAGCTCCCTGAAGGGCTGCATCCTGCTGCCTGCCATGGAACACTGCGCTGGACAGCTCCTCAACGCTGGTCACACTGCGAGGGCACCAAGGGACAAAGTACTCAAAGGTGCAAAAGGAGACATAACAGCAGCTACTGCAGCAGTGAAAACAGGGTATATCCACGCAGAATAAATCTGAAAGCCACAAACCATGACATGGAGAGCAGAGGTGAATTGCACAAGATAAGAACTGATACACACGAGCAAACACACGAGGCAGTTTTAACAGACACAAGGGGACACAGGGCAGAGCTGTGAAACATGGGCAGATTTAGTATAGCATGGACATGACTGAATAAGAAAATATTGTTTCAAGGGAAAGGTTAGCAGTGGAACAACTGTGATGCACATGGAAGTACACACAGCAGAGTAGTGCAGCATGCTCTGGAAAACACGCAGCCATAAGTGATTACAGCTACCGAGGGAATCACTCCATAGATCCAGGGGGATGAAGGAGAATCTCTGCTGCTGAAATAAACCCCTTGAGCTAGCAGGTTTGAATTGTCTGTGTGAAAGAGTGCTGGACACTAAAATCTTCAGTGTCAAGACAGCACAACTCAATTTAAGTTCCTTAGGGAGTCTGATGACCACAATTAATCCACAATGTCAAAACCTCTCCCACTCCTTAGCAGAGCCAAAGCCAAGAGAAAAGTCACAGAACATCAGAAGCAGCTGTCAGAAGCTAATCTAGAGACTCTTTAGGCATCAGCAAATGCTACCAGGCCTGGGAAATCAGAAAATGGTCTCCAGCAAATAAAACTCACTTCATTCCCAACTGGGAGCACATGGCTTGTGTATCAGGGCTACCAATCTTCAGGAGCCTCTGGAACAGGCTGGGATGCTCTGGGGTCTGCCTGTGTGAGAGGAAGCACGGAAAGCTCAAAGTGCTGCAACAAATCCAGACATTTCATTACAGGAAACCTGTAATAATCAGTTTAAATAACTTCTAAAAAGCTAAACAAAATGAAATTATAAATTCATATACTGCACTTCCCCAAATTTACATGGCCAAAAACTTATGCAAGGGGAACACAGAAAAGATACCAAAAGACAGACAGCTCAACTTGGCTGCACAACATTTACCTTCTGCTGGCTTTCCTTTGTAATATGGGGCTTTTCCTTGCAAGGTACCAGTATTTCTAAATGAGCCAAACATTGAAAGTGCAGTACACCTATGCAAGCATGGACATATGAACAGAATGTTACCATGACACATACCTGACACATACCTGACCTGTAACCATGACCAAAAAGAAAAAAAAAAAATTCTGAAACTGATAATTCACCAGAAGTTTGCTGTTTGTTTGGGATTTAGAAAAAATATTTTTACTGCCATGTCTCAGAGCCAAGGCCTCACTCTTTCTAGCTGAACAGTAAATAATTGCGTAAACTCAGATCAATATCCCACAAAACCCATAAGTTTTAGTGAGGATGATGGGATTTAATCATTGCAGTAAGAACTACTAGTTCAAAATGTTGATCTATGGATTCAGTTTCCTTTGAAGAGTATGAATAATAGTTATTCTAATCTTCCGTATTAATTGCATGAATATAATAAATACAGTAATTAGCACAGCGGAGAAGGGAATATGACTCGTGTATTTGTGTACTGCTCCAACCCCTGCCAGCACTGGCACTACTGAGGCACTTCATCAGCTCTGCACACCAGCTGCTTCGGGGGCTGCAGTTACCCCTGGGGAATGGCAGCGCTTCACTCCCACTCTGCTGCTGAGAAGGCTGGCGTGGCAGAAACAACATGTGATTTCTACATTGGATGAAGAAAAATCTGTACCAGGGTCAGAATAACTGAAGGGAACTCACTGTGAAGGACATAAAGATACCTGCTGATTGAGCTGTAACAACCTCTGCTCCACACAGCAGTAATGAGCATGTTTGGACCCTATCACCTCATAGTTAAGCACCTTCACAGGGGATACACCGTGGAGAAGTTTTCAGTCTGCTCAAACATCTCCCCTCTCTCCCTTTCTCTAAGGTGATCAGTTCCCATCTGAACCTCGACAAAAGTTCTCTTACAAGGGTTTTTAGATAATAATATCCCTATTCCATATTTGGATTAATCAATGCCATATCAAATTAGGAGAACAAGCCAGAATATAGATTTCACTGCAGGTTAGCTTGTATCTGTAGCAGCTGGGTAACAAATATCTTTGTAAAGATATTAAAAAATATCTTTATCTCTCAGGGAGCAGGAGCACTGGTCTCCCCTTGTGAAGAAGTGACTTCCTCTTCAGAGGCTTCAGCCTTTATGTACTGTTACTTAAAACCACATAGTGCCTCCTGAGTCAAATCAGTACCAGCTTTGACTTGCCTTTGGCTATTCCCAGCCCCAGCACTCACAACAGTACCACAGGCAATAACAGCATGGTTTGAGATTCCCAGTTACTAGATTGTACATTACTAGATTGTACATCTTCTTGCTTTGTGGTTTCTTGGGGATCAGAACACGGGCAGAGTTCCTTCTGCAGGATGCAGCTGGTTTTGTTTTGAATTCAGCTGCTGACAAGGGCAGGCATTATAAGGAGCAAGGCCTGAGGTCTGGACTACCTTAGGGGTTAATTTATACACCACTGGCAGTCTATCTTCTCTCTTCATAAAACACCACATACTGCACACGCCACACAGAAATAGGTGCCCTGAGAAGGACCTGGAAGCACTTACACTAGTGAAGTTACAGGGATCTACCTTTAAGACACCATCTCCATTGGCAATCACATTAAAATTAACACTAAAATTACTTTTCTTTGTGGCAGAGGAGATCTAACAATACGCAGCACATCCCTGACAAACCACCGAATGAAGCAGACACATACAGTAACAACCTCCAATGCATCTGAGACAGGTGATTTGTAAATGCATTTATTCAATCAGGAAAAATATTTGAGCAACTGCTTCTAATCTTCTGTCATAAAATAAGTGAGTACAACTAAGGAGAACAGGCACTAAAAATCTAAATCCCTGACAGTGTGCTTGATGGTGCATTTTACTCTACTTATTTTCAGGAGGTTGTACCCTGCCACAGGTCTTAGCAAATCTATTGATCACTCCAAAAATGCAATTCATATTCACTCTGGATCCCTCTAATTCGAAGCAATATGATTTATGAATGATTCAAGGGCACCTGGAGGATGGATGAATGTTCTGCAAAGAAACTCATAAAACAAATGTACAGACAGAATTTACTCTCACCTTACAGAGGGTCTCCAACTGTAAGTTAGTATGGGGTTTCACCAGATACTACCCAAATTGTATGCAATAAATGTCATTGTTCATGAAACCATTGTAGCACTAAGGAAAAGCACTCTTCAGGTCTCAGCCCACCTTTTCTGCTGTGGTTGGGTGTGGCTTTAGGAGCTGGGAACCAGCCCAGTGGGACGGCAGCAGCTCTGTCCAAGCACAGAGTGGCAGCAGGAATGCAGCCAACAAACACTAAACCCGACAGGTACAACAGCCAGAGCAGCATAAAGCAACAATTTCTCATCTATTAGGATCACAAAACATTGCCCCCTACTTTGCAGAATATTTCTCTCTGAGCAGATTTTTGCATCTGAACTACATCCAGACACTCCCCTGTCCTGCTCTGCCCTGTTTTAAGCAAATGGGAACAGTTTAACAAAGAATTCCGAAAAAACCAACAGCTCAACTGACCAAGGTCTAAACTTACTGGTGCCCTTCTATTTGGCAGTTTTAGGGGATCACAGACTTGCTCCACCTTCATATTAGGTGAAGCAAAAGAAATCAGAAAAAAAGGAGAAATATTCTTTCGTCTTTTAGAATCTTCTATTAAAAATGCTCAGCAGCTTTAGGTTGTGCTCAGAGACGAAAATTGCAGCTAATGTGTCTGGTGTTGGTAATTTCCAGTCAAACACTTGAATGAACTAATCACAAGAATGGGTCCTCACCTCCTGAGCACAGCTAAGAGAGAGTAGAACTGAGCAAACAAGCGTTCAGGAAAGGCTAAAACTTCACATTTTCCAAATTACTTTCTACACTCTCCATAATGATTCCATCCTATGCGAGACTAATGAAGAATGAGCGCTCAGGTTCGGGGGTTTTTCTGTGTGGTTTTTTTTTTTTTTTAAATTATTAGTAGTATTTTTTACTTAAACAGAGCAAAGGAACACTGTTAATGTAAGCCTGTTCCATCTTCAGAGGAGAATAGTTCTAAAAAGAAATATATGTAGCCAATTGCAGTGTCTTATTTTAGTGTTATTACACACAATTATAAGAACATGCCTGGAATTTCTAGGTGTTTATAAGTAAAAGTAGTAGTAAAAGTAGTGACCATTTCTAGTGAATATAAAGATGTCAGAAATACTTACTTTGCAATGTAAGCACCCACTTTACCTTTTCGATTGCTGTCACCAGCACATCAAAGAAAACAGCTTAATGTCACCTTTAAAGATTTTCCAAGTTATTGAAATCTCTATTGCACTACATTAGCAACCACCCACATTATATGAATGTTGTAATTTCACATATAAATAATTCTTAGCACAGGAACAGAGTCAAAAGGGAAAACCACAAGCTCATATAATAAGTACCAAATAAATGGTCTTGGTCTCCAAGTGAACTATTTTACAGCCAGAAACACAGAATTCCAGTAAAGATGATCCAAATCTGATCAGGTTTATAATACTCTGCTCCTAGCTGTTGTCAGGCAGCCCGTGCAACCAGGACTCTGTGTAACCGCTGTCCCTTGCAGAGGTCAATGTAAACGCCATCCCCTCCTGCACCTGCATGGATGGAGCAGTCACTGACTGACCACGAACAAGCACAGGCAGAGCTGTTTCACGAGTACAGCCTGGGGCTATTTGCTCACTTTTACTCATTTCACCTTTACACAAACCTTTCTCACCTGTCACGTACTTGACTTTGCTGGGGAAACACTGGGGACACTCCTCTGGGAAAAGCAATTGCTTCAGAAAGAACAGACACTGGAATTATAGTAATTAGGTGTGCAAAGGAGGTATAAAAATATTCTTGCAGTTAATGCAAAGCAAATGCAATAGCAATGCAAATGCCTCAATATTTGACTTGGCAGCTTATTTTTAAGGTGAGCATTTCTGCTGCCATTATTTGAAATTAGTTGTCATTGTTGGAGATCTTAATTTGTTTGTAATTATGTAATTGCAATTCAGTGACATTCTAGGAGTAAACGAAAAGCTCCCATGATATTAATTTTGTAATAAGGAATATCAACAGTCATGTAATAACAAACACATGCCAATTTATATCTTCTCTTAATATAAATAAGTAGCTCTTAATTAAGCAATTTTTAATATTTTTCCCTAATTCTGCAGGAGGATTTCTAGGATTATGTGACAGCATTGATTTTACTGTAGCATGGTTAAAATTCCATCTGCTTTTCTCGATACAGTAAAACAGATTTAATATATAAACTTTCTTTGCTTTTTTTGAATATTTTGCCAGCTTTTAATAACCCATAGTTTGAAGAAATCTGACTAAAGTAACATAGGTGTTTTTGGAAGTATTTCCTCTGTGCTATTTCCTTTGCTAGGTAAACTTGACATGGTTAGTCATCGAAGAAAGACTGCAGTGACTTGGGGGTCCCTTTTTTAAAAAAAATACCTTATTTGCATCATCAAGAAGTTATTTTCTTTCAAAATTCAGTGATACCTACATCCCTTTATGAAAAGATAATACAAGTCCTAAAGCACACTTAGTTGTTAAAAACCATAGGCTTTACTAATCCAGGAAAGCCTTTAAGAAAAAATAGTTCATTACATTCCTTTGAGTTTATTACATTGATTTACTACAAGTCAAAGAGAAACTAAATCTTCCAGACGGTGAAAACAGAAATATTTCTCCTTAGGTTATTCTGTTGAAGTGTCTGAAATAGCAATTATGGCCAAGTTTTGTTTTGCATTCAATCCATCATGTCTTTAATCTGCAAATGTCACAACAAAACTCTTGTAGCCCCATGAAATCATATACCTAATTATCAGTTGTGCTTCCATTATCCCAAGAGGGCCTTTCCTTCTTCTAGTTCGGTACTAGTTTATTTCAATAGAGAGCAAGAATTAATAAGAAAACATAATTGGGAAAACTTAATAAAATAATACACAAGGCAAAAACCATCACAGCTTCAGATTCTCTCTTGCTACAGTAATATATCAAAAGGCAACAAAAGTCCTCAATAAAGCATAAAGTAGAATTCCCTCTTTGCAGCCTATATGATTCCTAATAGAGATGAAGCCCACACTGAGAATCCATGCACTGACAGACACCGCTTTCCTCCCACAGCCATCTGCTGCCTACAGTGGCTACACTCACACAGATTTAAACACAAGTAAACAGGAGCCGGAAAACTTGAGTTCTCTTACCATCTGACAAGTCAATTAGCCCGAGGTAGTGCAAAAGTTTCAGAGAGGAGCACACCACCACCACAATCCCTAAAGTCTGGAGTCCCTCCGACTCGCCTTTAGTCCACATGCTGTAAGGCACCACACAGATACCACTGGTGTGTCTGCAAACAACTGCCAGACATCAGAAGCTGAGAAATCCTGTTTGAAGCTTTTCTTCCTGCTGCTCAGCTAAGTGCACAGCACATTCTCCTCTCCCCCTCTCTCACTCCCTCTCTTTCCCAGCCTCTCCCCCTTCCCTCTCGCTTTTTTTTTTTTTTTCCTTTTCTGAACATCCAAGCAATTTCTGCATTAAACCATAACCTATGGCTTTATTTTCTTTCACCTCTGGGTAATTCTCAGTTTGCTCTGCTCCAGAACAAGTGAACACCATGCTGCTAACCTCAGCAACATCTCACACATTTTTTATTTTTTTTTAAATACCTGTGATATCAATCAACTTTTACATTTGAGATCTTCTCAGTAATTCTGCCAATGCAGATGCTTTTTGCCAATGCCTTTGCTGTACTGCATAAGAAAAAAAAGGGACATTATAGGGGAGGAAAGAGATTTCCTTTTCTGAATGCCTCCTCTCGCCCACAACACGCTGGGATAAACAAAATCACACTTCCCACATCCATGTGTGTACCCACACACAGCCCAGGACCTGCAGAGTAATTCTCTCTGTTAGCAGCTCCTCTGGGTGACAGCTGGGCAGCCAGGAGTGCACCCCTGACAATTCCAGTGGACAAGCCCCCCCGTGCAAGCTGCTGAGGCAGAAGGGGCACTTTCACCATTTCATCTCACAGTATTTTACGAGGCTGCTGGCTCAGGGCAGCACTGTGGGCTGCTCAGAAACAGCTCACACTGTGGGCTGTTTTCATTGTCCTGGCTGTATGACTGGCTATAATGTCACATTATGTTTCATATCTCCCAGACTAACACATTCAGCTTTAAAACTATCAAGGATCTGAAACCACTGTACTGTCAAATCTCTCCCAGACAAGGAGAGAAGAATTTGAAAGAGTAACATGATAAGCAGACCTTAAAACATTTAGATAATTCCTTGTTTTGTCATGTCCTGTTCCCATTAAAAAAACCAAACACTACTACTACTACACAAAACCCCCAAATTAACAAAAAATCATGCCCCCATCACATGAAGTTTGGACAGGCGTAATGACCACAAAAATAGCCAGGTTCTTTCCTGTCTGTGGAAGGGGTGTTTGTCAGATTTACTGACTGTCGGGTGGGCTTTGCACTGTTTTCTCAGACTACTTAAGTTAACAGATGCTAAAGACCACACAGAATCAGAGGCCACTTCACCCACTTGTTCCCAGGCACTTTATTTACTTGCAGGTACATTTAGTCATGAAGTTTCTTCCCAGCAATGCACAAACCTCCTGCATCCAATTATCACTTTAAAAAAAAGGAAACTAGGAGATGATGCTATAATGAATAATGACACTCAAAGCACCTGGCTCCCTAAAGTTGTGTCTTGTCTATGGTTCTCTCAGGGTAATGCCCCAACTCCTCATCTTGTAAAGCCCTGCAGCAGCACCTTAGCAAGAGAAGGGGGGAAGGACACAGAAATGTGTTAGTTCCATTGTTTGTGTTACTGCAGTTTATGCCAGGCCTAACATATTTGATGCTTTAGGTGGTACTGATACAAGCAACTCCAAAAGAACATGCAGTTTTGTTCCCTAGAGTGCTCACTGCTTGAAGAATTCATGCATGCCAGAAGCTCAGAATTCATTTGACAATACATCCAATGCTGTCAAGGCCAAATCACGATTTTTCTGAGGATGACTCGGTTTTCAAACAAGCTTGGAGGGAATGTTGAATGAGAATTTTCCCATTCAGGACCTTCAAGCTGTTTTGGGATTACCCTGACACCGGCAGTTCTTCCTGGATGCTGCTTTTTCTCTCCCACTTCCCACAACAATTCAAAATTGTTACTTGGTTCATTCTTCACTTGCTCTTTTCTGCCCCAAGAACAGGAATTCCTTATGTTGGGCACATGCTGGTGTCATGCTATGCTAACTTTTCATGAAAAATGCTGTTAAAGTTGCCTGACATGCAGAGCACCAAGTCCTGCCATCTGTCCAACCATCCAGCTTGGAAGCCATATACTGACCTACCATTATGGTTTATAATTAATTAAATCAAATCAGCCTTCTGCTGTTCCTTAAACATTTAAATAATCACAAGTGATGGACTGAAGAGCTAACTACAGATGCCTTACGGGAAGCAAATCCTATGGACCCAAATACTTATGTGTGTTTTCCTGATAATAAGAACTAATTTTAGTAAAAGATACAGCTTTCCTCAACATTTTACCTCCCAGCTGGTCCCACTACCTACAGCCACACTCACTCTTCATTGTAGTACTGAGCTAATGAGAGAAATTGGTTCTGGGATTTAAACCAAAGGAAGGATATCCAGCTTAGTTCTCCAGTAGAAATCTGCACAGATATAGACGATCATCAACTCTTAACAAGAGGATTATAAATCAAGATATTATTAGGCATTTTATTTGAGTTGCTTCTGAAGCAATGAGAAAAAACCCAAACCAGTGCCAAATAAATACTGTGATTCTTTTTTTTTTTTCCTACAGAATTCTACAATCCAAAAACCATGCTGGATAATCAGGTTTTGGATTGATGCCTCCCAAGCATTTGTAATCTGCTGCAAAATACGTGCTTTCATCCTCAGAGGGGGTAGGTAGCTCAAGGGATTATGATTTTACCTAGAATCACACATGGAATAAATTGCACAAACTAGACTGCCTGGTTTTCTACTGTAGCCACAGATCAACAGATTTTGCAGAAGAGCAACTGGAAGAACATTTTTTCTAATTATACACAGACAAGGTTAAGCTCACCAATGAAGCAGTAAGCTTTGTTTTTGCCAAATCTTAAAAAGTGAGGATGTAAAAAGCCTGATCTTTAAATACCAGATGTTCTGATAATAGAGATAGATGTTCCTGTTAGTGCCTACTGTACATACCTCTCACATGCAGCAAAATGAGTTGAATGCCTCAATTAACTGCAAAAAAGGTATGCACAATATGTGCCCTCTGAGAACGTAAGTAGGAACTTCATAAAGATCAATCGAAATAACATGCAATGAAAAGGACTTTCTGGTAATAAAAGAATTGCTATGATGAATCATATAAATCATTTATGTAATCTATAATCAGCTCCTAAAAGTAGTTGGGGGGAGAATAATGCATCACACAAAGGTGTAAAAATCACAGCAAAATGGAGAATAACATTCCCCACATCAGAAGCTTCTCCAATGAACAAGCTATTTGGAACAGATTTACACTTTTGAAGAGGATTCGTCTCCTCATTTTGTATTAAAACAAATGCAGCATGAAATGTTCTCAATACCAATACCTTTAAGCAAACCCCAGTGGTATTCTGTGATTTGCCTGGCTTAAAATCCTAAATATTAAATTTTTGTCATTTTGATTGACTATTCCTTTGCTATTGTGTTATGATAAAGAATAAATAGGAACATCTGAATGATTTTTCTTGTACAGTACATTACTTTATATATCCTGAGAAGGGGTTCTGTTTATGGATCTTCTGGTGCTCAGCAGTCCTGAACAGTCTTCTCACGCAGCTGTTATCCATAAATCTATTTCCACTGCAGATCTCTGAAGCCCTTCCACTTCTGTTTTGTTTTAGAAGTGGCATAATGAGATATTTCACAGAATTGAAGGTGGTTACAGCATCAAGAGTATGAACTTACTATTCCATACCTATTTATCCAATGAGTTCTTTAGTGTGTGCATAAAGTTAGCGGGTTTTGTTGCTGTTTTGATTTACAATTATTCAAACCAAAATGAAAACTAGGCTTTTTCAGTGTTTGACTTTTATTTACCTAGTCCCAAGCAATGATATTGACTCCTTAAACGGATGGATTTTTATCAGCTTGCCTTGGTCACCAGTCATTTTTCTGTCCTGTTCACCACAGGTGATTAAGCCCCATCCATATTTCTCTGGATCTCAGCAGCCTCAAGGAATTTGTGCCACCTGCAAATTGTGTGTTGAGAAAAACACTTATTGATAACAATTGACTACAATTAAGAAAAAAAAGATATGCTGTGAGTAAATTCAGAAGTTTGGAATTTAAATAATTGATTATTTAGAGCAAGTCCAAGCGGTATCCTGCTAAACTATCCTGCTATTCAGCACCAGTGAGCTCAGGTCCCTGCCCATTTGCACCACTAAAATTCCAGCCTGACCCCTCTGCCTGCAAATTAATTGAATTTCATACCACACTGGTATTTCTCAGCAGTTATTCACCAGCTAGGATAATTTTTTGAAAGTCCTGGCTAATTGCCACTTACTATTTTTGTCAATAGAGGTACATTCAGTATAAGGATAGGTGAACCACAAAGATCTCATTAGTTAGTTTGGATAACACAGAAATTTGGATGCTTTTCTATTAGTGCTGCCCAGGGAGCTGGGCATAAAGAGCTCAGTTCATCAGCTGCCATTTCCTTGCTGTGTGAGCACAGGGAAATAATTGGCAGATGAGCCCTTGTCCTGAGATCGTATCAATTTTTCTGTCATAACAAAACCAGCTATAATTCCTTCAAAATTCCCCTCTCAGTTCAGTTCGTCTGCTTCATGTGAAGGTGCTGCTATCTTTGTTCTATCAATATCTCCCTGCTTGCTGACAATGGTAGGTGGTTGTTGGGTCAAAGGACCCATGAAGAAAAGCAGGAGGACCCCACATATTTATCCCTTTCAGGGGACTGTCTTGAGCTAGTGATTCCTAGCCTCCTGTGAGCATGGTGGCAAAATTCACATTGTGAACTTCACAACACACAAGAAAAGCTATGAAAGATCCCATAAATCTAATCCATAATTACTGACTTTCCAGAAGAGCTGGCAGAAGAGACAAGCACATCCTACATTGAAGTTACCACAGACTGTGTAGTGAGGATTTGGCTTTACTCTGGACCTCATGATGGCAAAAGCTGGTGAGCATTAGCAATGTATACCCAGTTCATGAGAAGATCAGCAACTAACAAAGAAAGCATGGAACTTTGAAGGACCAATCTGAACCACAGTTTACAGGCACAGTCTGAAACTGGGAGGCAATGGAGGCAATATATAATTAATAAAAAAGAAATAAGAACCTCTCCCAACTGTTAAATATCTTTGACAAGCACAATTTCACTTTTCCCTCCTACTTTTCACCTATTTCTCTAGATTTTTATTTGTAAACCAACCCACATACACAAACCACAGCAGCAGCAAACCCAGCAGCCTCCTCTGAGATCACACGTCACTCTCAGACTTGCAGAAATGCAACAGCTGCTCTCAGGATGGACCCAAGGGAGATCTCCAGCACTGAACTTGCTGTTCTTTTGTGCTGTTGCTGAGGCTGGATAGACTGCTAGCAATCACTTAATAACCTCAGCTGCACTAGGAGAGGAGACAGGAAAAGGCTGCAGGGTGTTTCTCATTGTCCTACTTTTAAACAGGCAATGAAAGTTGAGGAGGACCCATGCTGTGAGGAAAAGAGGAGTAGGGCAGAGGTGGTGAAAACTTAAAAGAAGAAACAGGAAAAGAGGGTATGTCAAGTCTTGTCTTGGTTTGAAGACAGGTGTCTGCTAAGGAAGGTGAGAACCTCCCTTAGAACCAGCAAATGTGAACCCCCTTCCCTCTGAATTATTATAACTTTGGAATCAAGGGCTTTCAGGCAAAGATATGGGAAAAGGAATAACAGTTCTTTACTAGTTTCTATATCAAGGTAAACACTCAACAACAACAGTAACAATAACAAACAAACAAACAAAAACCAGAAGATGCGGTGACAGAAGTCTCTGAGCCGTCAAACGCTTTTCCCGTTCGGTGCAGTTCCGGTCCCAGCCGGCAGGGGCGCTGTCGGGCTCCCGGCCGGGCAGGGNTTCCGTAGAGGCTGCTAGCACAGCCGGGGAGATGTGAACCCCAGGAATGCACCCTTTTTCCCAAACGAAGGCTCACTCACCAACGAGAAGAAAACAGCACAGATCTGAAAAAACCTTTCTGCAGCTGCAGCTGAGGAGCCCACAGTTCCCCACTGCTGCCCTGTGCTGTTCCCGGTGGTCCAGAGAACCGTATCAGGATCACCAAATCTTTCCTCCCCTCCCCATACCCAGCTAGCTCTTTGTCTCTTACAAAAAAATGTTAATAGTCCTTAAGTATCCAGCCATTAGTAAGCTAGCACCAGGAATGGGGAAAAATTCCACTTCCCTCAACCTCCAACAAGTCTGAAATAAGGAAGAATGCATAAGGGCACACAATGGGAAGAACAGATCTGTGAGAGACTGGGATGGGACTACATACAACATGAAACTGTCCAAAAATAGGAAACCTGATGTTTCAATTATTCTGGAGGCTCATTCCCCAAAAAGGGAAAATGCCACTGCATGAGTCCATGCAGCCAACCTGCGCTGAGCCCCACATCCAGCTGAGCATTTTCCCTGGAACCTGTACTCAGAGGCGAGCACAGCTCATCAGCGAATATGCATCACTGATGAGTTACAAGCTGCCAAAAGAAACTGCCTAACCCCACAAATTACCAGGAGACAGATGTGCTTTGCAGTGGCAGTTTCTTGGTGCCTGGATTTCTGCCACAAGCAAGATGAGATGTGATCCCTCCCTTGCACTGATGATTACCATCAGGTTCTGAGAGCAGTTAAGAGGCATAAAGCTCAAAGTCTCTGCTGTCAAGCTGGGCTGCAGTGATTTTCTCATCACAGGTAGATTTTTACCCATATTATATATTTTTCATGGGCATCAGATTGTTACAGCTTCATTCCCACTTTTATTAGAAGTGATAATAATGCAGAACCTCTGTGCTTGGACCTTTTTCTTATAGGCTTTGTTTTTCTAGATTCAAATTAAATTAGGTGTATGAGAATGATGATTAACAGGTACGTTTAAGCCACACAAAGGCTTAGAAGATCATGAGTTGCCATCACAGAAAACTGATGCAAGAGACAAATCACGGGTTAAAAACAAAATTAAACTTGCCTAACTGATGCCGTAGCCAGTTACTTGACATAACTGCATCTATTATTTACAGTTTCTACAATACAAATATCTTGTCTTTCCAATGCACACCAACTTGCTGATAACTGCTAAGATGATTCCTCTGACCATGCCTTTTGCTTATTCCAACTTAATTGGTAAAGAAAAAACTCCTGAGGGATAAAAACAGTGAAACCATTCAGCACCACATGTGCTTTACTATTCTCACAGTCCCTCCTCCCTGGTGGATTTTCTGATATCAGACAGAGCAAGATAATACAAAGCTGGTTATTGGGGGTTTTCACTAGAACTATGGGAATCTCCTGGAGTCTCCAGGCACTTCATAAATTCACAGATACGTTAGTAGGAAGAAAACCAGATATCACCTACTGCAACCTACTGTCCACAGTAAGAGCTGCCTCACTGCCAGAGTAGTCAAGTCTTATCAAGATTTGTCTTGAGGGCAATAGAATTCAAGTAGTCATGAAAAGACAGTAAAAAAATGGCGTTTTGGAAGTTCAGAAAGTTTATAGAATAGTCACAAGTGTGGAGAAGGAAGAATGCCAGGAAGCCCAGCCCTCACAAGCAGTTTGCAGCCCTCCTGAACAGCCACCAAAGGGCATTGACTGCCCTAAAAAGAATCTCTGCTGGTGACACCTGTGCTGAGATGGTTAACAACTCATTTCTTTTTCTCATGGAAGGTCTGTGTAGTAATTTAAGGCATGTACTAAGGAGTATGATTACATCTCCCATCACTTCCCTACAGTAACAACTGTAATTATGGAGTTGTCACAGCTCTGGTGGTCTCCAATCAAGACATCCCCCTTATTTACCCATTTCTCTTTATTTTTAAGAGGGGAACTGAAGAATCACTCTGCTTAGTGCATTTTTAACTCACATTCTAGTGACATATTAAACTATGCCTTCATTTTTGTCTAAGAATTATAAAAGATATTGCCTGGTAAAGGTAATCTCATACATTTTTCTTAGTAACAACAGGATTAAGCACTGAAAAAACACTCTTCACTTGAAGAAAACTGGGTTTTTGCATATTACATTAAACTGTATTTTCTCACCATTTTACATGCTGTTCTAGATTTCTTATTTTTAAGTGACCTCAAGTGATGAATACAAACACACAATATTCTAAATAATCCTGTATTTCTTTCATTTATTGAACTGTTCTATGAGGAATTACCTTTAAATATTCTGTTGACTCTTTGCTGGCATTTCATCTTCATTTTACCATCTATGCAATAGTTGCACTTAGGTTTTTATTTTATCATCTGTAATTTGTATTCCTGTTCTGCACCCAGCTCAAAAGATTTAATTAGTTATTTGCATAATTATACTAGATAGTGCCACAACTGCTAGGAGATCAGAGTAATAAATTCATGAAAGAATTATGAAACTGTATAAAACTAACCATATTTTAGATACATCACAGTGAATTATGAAGTAGTGCCACACTATTTTAGATACATCATAGTCTCAAATTACACCATCCCAAAAATTTTTGAAATCTGTACCAAGGAACAAAACTATTAGCAAACAAAAAGGCCAATTTATAAAGCCAATGTCTGAAGTAAAACTTTCTGAAGTAGTTTGTGAAACATAACATAGGCAACAAAAGCGAAAAAAGCAGTTTATGCTTTAGTTCTAAACATGCAGAAAGTAGAAGAACTTCTGGAGGGGTGTCTGGAAAGGGGGCTGGCTTTGCTTTTTCCAGCTGTGCTCCCACTACCAGATCATGGCAGCAGCTCTGTGTAACTTGCACACAGTAGAGGGATCAGCTCTCAGAATTAACCAGACTGTCCCCGATTTGTGAATTGCACTTTAACTGCTCCTCTAGTGGCACCACTATTAAATTCTGCTTCTTGATACAACACAGGTAGGCTGACACTCATGGCAACAAAGCACGTGAAGAGCACATGACAGAAACGACACTTAAGCTGGTAAAGCTAAGCAGCAGCCTTAGATAATAAACCTCCTCCATGCATCTCCCCTTGTGTGTATCTAAAAATATTCCAAGCATGTATCATGCATATTTGAGCAGGTAGAATATTCCCCCAATATTCCACAATCCTCTTGAACCACAGTTCCATTTCCATGGCTAAGATGTGATCAGAAGTATAGCTGGGGGTGTGTGTGTGTGTGTGAACGTCTTCAAAGGCCTTCAACACGCAAAACTAAAAGCCTAACTTTTTTTCCGAAAAAATGTAAGACACTTGAGACCCAGCTCCTTGATAAGAGAAACATTCATCTGCATGAAAGCTTTTGCATCTCATGGCAGAGGCACTCATCCTCTGAAGGAATTCTGCACCTCTTAGGCTAATCCCAGCGCCGAATGGGATAAAACCAGGTTCCAGAATTAGGGACAGAGTTCAGTGCATTTTAGAAGTGCTGGACCACAGGACTGGAGGGTTTCTGCCAAGGTCTGCACAGTACCAGCAATTCCATAGACTCCTAACCCAGAGCTCTCCAGGAACAGCTGCTATACATTAGCACAAACCTGACAGTAGTGCCGTAAGCCAAGCACCTGTGTGTCCATATACAGATGCAAATGAACATGTGATGAGTTTTATCAGTTCTACTATGACATTTCTTGATAAAAATCAAATACACAGCATACAAAGTAGAGAGATGAAAGGTCAAATCCCATTGTGAATTGTGCTGGTCCAGTTCTCCTGTCAATTTAAATTTTGATCAGTTCAAGTACACGAAGAACATCCAGGATATTGCAATGGACTACCCAAAGAGCTTTTTAAGAAAAACTTGATCAAATATGTCCATATCAATTAACTAGATATTTTGCAATGGTCTATAGTATTAATTGGAAATTTTAATAAACCTTTGTCTCTTAATACTTAAATATTCCTGTCAATTTGCTGATTAGAACACATTCCAACTAGTGGAAAAGAATATGACAGAGGACACTACTTTCCATGCCCTCCCTCAAATTTAATTAAACTACAGATTATTAATTAATTGCAAGTTACATTCTCATGAAAAAAGTACAAAGCTTAATTGCCATTATTAAACTACATATCAGTTTGGATGCATCAGTGCATGCTTTGCTGCTGCTCAAAAACATCCTTGCTCAGGCCTTGAGGGTAATACACTTAGATGAAATTAAAGGAGATTTCACTCATGAGTACTTTTTCTGTTCAGAGTGCTTTCAGGCAAATTAAAAACCCAAAATCCCGCAATGATGCCAAATTATGTCTGGAGGTATTGGAGATAACAGTTTAGTTAATGTAAAACATGAAACACTCTTCAGTATGTTGAAGAATCCTTGGCTTGAGATTTCTCTATCCTTAAGCATTTTACATTCACAGCAAGCAGCTAATTACTATTAATACTTTCGCTAGTCCCCAGGAAAACATGCACTACAATACACTTGGGTTTCTATCAGGTTTATCTTCCAGGTACATTTGGAACAAAAGCATTGATATGAATTCTAGACATATATCTCTAGATATACCTCTGCTATTTCTGAGGGAAATAAAGATCGCCCTCATCCACAACTCTCTACCCAATAACAAAATACTGAGCGGTATCCCATTTTCATCAGGCCTTGACAATTGAAGGATGCTTCCCTGCAGAAGAAAAACATTCAGGCTAACATTTGGGAAATGAAGGCAGGCAAAAAATGTTTAAAATTTGTGGCAAATCATGAAATCATTCTGCCAGTTTAGGCTTCTTAGAACTATAGGACTTGGGTGATGCAAATGCAACCATTTGAGCTACTATCTAAAGTTTTAGTTTGCTTACGAGAAGCTGGATGAACTATGCTGAGAAAACACCATATTTGCTGCCCTCCATTCCCACTGTTTGGTGTAATATCTGACTGTCTGGGGCAGCCTTCACAGACCAGCTAATGCCTACAACCAAATTGGAACAGAGGCTCAGCTGGCAGCATTAGTGTCTTTCTGCCTACTTTCACCATTTCAGCTGTATGGGCTGTTTACAAGAGGGATTGCTTTTAGATTAGAAGAAAAATGCATCTGCATCTTAAGACATCATGAAAAACTCATTCAGCACGATTATGGTGTTTTTTTGGAAAAGATAAATAAGAATATTTGTGAATATGTGAAGCTTTGTCAACCTGAAAACTGTTTACAAGACTCTCAAATCATGCAGTTCCACAAAGTGCATTAATCCTGTTTCAGTTGCTAGCTCCAATATCAACAAATTAGGGAAGTGGAAAATCACTTGATTTCACACATGGTCAAACTGGCATGGATTCTGCTACATAGCTGATCTAAACAGGAATTTTCTAGTTTGTTGCCCAGGTTGCAAAACTGCGATCTTCTGTGCTAACCTGTACAAAAATTCAATTCCTGTGTGTTTCTCCTGGATCCCAAGTAGGCAGCCAGTAGTAGTTAGGATATAAGCACCGGTAAGCATTAATACTTAGGTTTCTTCAGACCTAGATATAAACTATTTTCCAGTCAAAGATATATAGATATATATGTATCTTCATGAACCACAAAAGAATGCTAGGAGAGTCAGTTAAGAATGAAATAGCATCTTCTCAATTAACATAATCTCAAATCTACTAAAATTTCACTGTTATAACTCTAGAAGGAGAAGGTAAAGTTGGCATATTTATTCAATATATTCTGTTCAGTTTATACAGTAATTGTGCTCAGAGGGGGCATTAGACAGCACATAGACTTGGAAATGCCATACAACAGCCTTAAACTTTGTCAGCTGAGGATTCTGGTTATTACTTGTTTATGGTGATGTTAACTACACAGACACTCAAGTGACTTTGCTTTGGTCTCTGCTACAACTTCAAAGTACTGCGACAAGGGAATTAACTGTGCCACAAAGCTGACAAGCTTTTGTTTTGTTTAGCTAACAAAAGCTAAACTGACAAATCTTAAACTGGGGCTGTACTTGAAAGTGAAGCTGTATCTTGGATTGTGATGAATTGCAAACACTGAGCTGGAGCCTTCATGAGACCAAATCTCTCCAATCCAGCTCTTGCTTAGGGTGCTGGAGGGAAAGGATGCAGACTCTCACTTGAATCTCCAGGGAGCAGGGAAGCAGGATCAGCTCTTCACACTTTGTATCTGACACACAAAAATGAATCACCAGGGCATCACAGGCACCACTGTGACTTGGTGGGGGCTGGCTGGCTGCAGACACACAGGATCTGGCAATGAATGACCTGGATGGGAGGTATGGGAGGTCCTTTTCTGCATATCTGTATTCTGCCTCACTATCCATAAAACACCTAACAGTTTGGCTTTGCTGGTCACCTTTATTTTTTTATTTATTTCTATCACCTTTACTTTTCTCTTGGGAATATCTAAGTCAACACCATTTGGATACTGGAATTGTCATTTTCTCGTTGTTCTTGCTTGGCTGAGGTGTTTCTGTGTCCAAACTGTTACAGTACTCCTTAGTTACTGCTAGGTGACTCACATAAATACTACTACTTGTGTGAAGCAACAACTAATAGGTGGTCTGCATCAGCCCTTTCTTCTTCCTAACATGCTACAAGGAGTCACAAAAAGAGAGGAAAGATGAATGTTAGCCCGAGCCTTCAGAAACCTGGTTGCTGTGCTGGGGAGAAGTTTTGAAACCACAACCAAGTCACAGAGACCAAAATGCCCCGCTGTGTTCAGGGGCCCATCTGCCCTGAGCTCTGGCTTTGCTGCCCTTTCCCAAGCAGGTAAGGGTGCTGCCTCAGAGGGCTCTCCCCCATCAGAGTGCTGAGTGCTTTCCAACACTCGGAAGTTACAGTGTGGGGCACTGACAGAGTATAAAGTTCAGTGGGAAACATACAATAGGGCAAATTGAAGCCATGAAAAAGCCATCAGTATCGGTGTAAGTCTTAGCTCTAGAAAATAACTATATGTCACAAAATACCAACAACCTCTTTACATAAATTTCAGCCTCTCAGAGCTCAGCAAATCGCTGCCAATTTCCTCACAAGGAAATTAAGGATACTTGTCTTCCAGGAAGTCATTTGGGATAAGACTAGATCCCTTTCCCAGGTCTCATTGGCATAATTTTAAAACAAGTTCCTTGAAAAATAGTTCTGCTCTGCTCTGCCAACAGGTAGGAAATAAATACATTTTCAGTTCACTGCATTTCAGAGACTCGCCAGTCTGGAGACTCCTTTACACAATGCTTCTCAGTAGGACATCAGCTGCTGGGCACATTATCTTGTGGGTTTGCTGTGACTTAGGAAAGGCACATACCAACATTTCTGTTTTAATAAAGAAATCAGTTACCAAAAATGCCAGCAGGGGAAGGTGGTTCTAGTAATAGTGAATTAACAAACTTCTGTAATTAACCAATTATCTTAGATATAATTAATTAATAAGTTGCATGTTCTCATTTTATTAACTCCTCCTCCCAGCCTCTGCTTTCCAGATAATTTTAATTGCAGAAAAAGGTGGGAGAGGTAAGGCCCAGCAAGAGACATTTACTGCAGCTGCTGCGGTATCAAGCACACTCGGAAGCTGAACCACATTGCACAGCCAAGGAAAGCTGGAGGGACTTCACTGCTGGCAGGTTTACCCAGAGCCAGCTTGCCATTACACAGAGGATTTTAAATTAAATGGGTAATTTTAAGTAGTAGTCTGAATGCAGTATTGAACAAGTGATGAACTGGCCCAGATCAAGGCAAGACCTAGCAGCATAAATCTCTGTGCAGGGTAAGCCTTGTGTATCAAAACATTCAAGGATGCACTGTTTGGAGGCATTTAGGCATTTCAGAAAGTTTCTCCAAGACCCTGCTACCAACAGAGCATGTGCTCTGTACACAGCAAGAATCAGAAAAGGCAAAGGGCAGGTCAGGAACCCTTAAGTCCCACCTTTTTATTAACCCGTTGCTGTGTCTTAGCTCAAATATTTAAGCCTGATGTATTCAAGGAGCGTACGAGTAGAAGCTCTCCAGTTCTGCCTGAAAACTATTTATGGAGAAAGAGTGCTAAATTCCCTTTCACAACTATTTTTTTCTAAGTTATCAGTTCAAATCTCTGCCTCCTTTCTTTCTTAGGATTAAAGAAGGGGAAAAGCTCATTAACTGGTTTTGCTTTAGTTTCTGCTTAGAAATCAAGCCATAAAATCTGTTTTAACATCTATATGATTGCCAGGGAACCTCCACTAGCTGTTTTAGGAACTGGAACTACAACTGGGGCTTCTTTTAGTATTGGATTATTTCTTGAGAAGCAAAGATCTCCATTTCCCAGCTATAACAAAACGGAACCAAGTCCTTAGAACTTCGCTTTTGTAGTATGTCTGCAGACAATTTTTTCCAATTCTGGATTATATGGTTTGTACACTACATTGCTTAAATGAGGTTTAAATTTTACAGTGCAATAAAATTTAGCAAGTAAGAAAGGGGAGAAAGTGTCCACACAACCTCTGTAACAAGCAAATAGCAACTAAAGAAAGCAAATGGGTAAATTGTTTTGGCAGAAATTCATCTTATATAAATACCATGCAGGAGATAATTACTACTATTACAGAACTTTCACCTACAGTTTCAGAATATTTTACAAAGAAAACTCAAGTAAGGAAAATGAAAAAAAGCATGAGAATGTTTCCCAGAGCCCTGACGAAAAGACAGGGACAGAGGTTAGGATTTCTGAGTTTTTGAAGCAGCTTAGTTTGGTACTCTGCCTTCTTTCTGAACCCCATAGTTCAAATTATTCAGGCTCAGGTTCACAAACACCTTTATCTTCCTTTTTTTTTTTTTTTTCCTATTTTAAATACTCTTTAATACTGTTTTTCAATGACTTGTTCACTAAAGTTTATTTTCCTTTTGTACAAAATCACGGATTTAAAAACTTTAGTATTCCTTGGCCATTGCTGAATAGTCTTATCCTTTAGAAAGCTTCAGAATACAAGACAGAATATACAAAGGGAGGAAAAAATAAAACAAAAGAAAGAAGGAAACAGTGAAAACTGAGTGATCAATCAAGAGTAAAAAGAAGAAAAACATCAGATAACAGCCAGTTTATCCATGCTATATGTGCCAGCCAAATCTATGTTGATTATTTGCCTAATCCTAACTTTAGAGATGCCTGCCTTTGTTACAAGAAATGTTGCAATTTACTGAACCAACCTTGATTTTAAAATGCATTTCAAAGACAGAGAAAAAGTTAAAAATAAACTTAATAAGCAGCTCAACAACCAGGATGGTTCTAAAGCATTTATCTAAATGCAAATACTTCCACTGATACGAGGAGCATAGCCTAACATCAGGTACTCTGTTTAAATCTGCAGTTACACATCACAAGCAATTCTGTTACCCCTGCAGGTGACACCAGGCACAGACAAAAACAGAGTACACGCCAGCAGCACATTCTCCCAGTAGGATTTCATTTCAAGGAGTAATTTCATAAACCCATTTTAAATTGTGCTGAATGACAATCACATTTGGACTCAGCACTGAGCAAGTCACAGCAGACTGCAGCTCATTAAACCTTACAGGCAGCTCTCGAGGCCCTTTGCTTTTACCCAAGCAAGCACCCACAAAGCCATTCTGACTTACTTTCCAGAAATTAACTGAGAGCATCACAGAGCTGGTACAATCTGGGCCAGAAGAGTACTAAAAGATGTGGAAGACAACTTTATGGAACAGGTCCGAAGGGAGCCAACTTGGAAAGATGCCTTGCTTATCAATAAAGTGGATTTCGTGAGCCAAGTGGAGATTGGGGCATTCTTGGCCACAGGGACCACAGAGTGATCAAGTTTAAAATCTCTGGTGA
>VZTX01029302.1:0-25398 GCA_013400915.1 Pardalotus punctatus | reverse complement strand
ATGGGATGGGATGGGATGGTGAGTGCAGGGGGACCTGGTCACCTGCCATGTCCTTTCTCTGAAGCAGCACAAGCCTCAGGGCTTCCTGCAGTGGTGCTGTCAGGGGCAGTTGTGCAATTGTGCAGCCCTGGGGACTCCCCTGGAGATGAATTTTCTCTCTGTGAATGACTGTCTGGAGGGACAGAGCAGGAAATCCTCAGCCAGAGCAGATAGCTGAGGGTGGCTCAGATCTGAGTGTGCTTGGTCCTTGCAGTAGCTTGTCCAGTTCTCCCATATCCATGGCTGCTGAAAGTGTCAAGTGTCACAGTTAAGTGGCCCTGTGGACTGAGGCAGTGATGTCAGGGGTTACACAGCTGCATATTTTAAGACAAGATGCCCCTGTGCCGAGCATTTACCTTGATCCTCCTGGGGATCCAGCATCTTGTAACATCACAGAATCAGAGAATCATCAAGGTTGGAAGAAACCTTCAAGTCCAGCTGTCAACGCAGCACCACCACCACAATCACCCCTGAACCATCGTCCCCAGTGTCACATCCAGATGCCTCTTGAACACTTTCAGAAATGGTGACTCCACCACCTCCCTGGGCAACTTCAGTATCTGACTCTGCTTTCAGTGAAATTTTTTCCCTATATCTAATATCTAATTTGAACTCCCCTAGTGCAACTTAAGGCCATTTCCTCTTGTCCTTTCGATTAAGACATGGCACAAGAGATTGATCCACCCCTGGCTGCCCCCTCCTGTCAGGGATTTATGCAGAGCCAAAGGTCCCCCCTGGGCCTCCTTTTCTCCAGGCTGAGCCCCCTCCCCAGCTCCCTCAGCCGCTCCTGGGGCTCCAGCCCCTTCCCCAGCTTCGTTCCCTTCCCTGGACACGCTTCAACCCCTCAATGTCTGTCTTGTCATGAGGGGCCCACAGGATTCGAGGTGAGTGGGAACAGAATCCTGACCCCAGTATCTGCGGTGTGAGTGGAAACAGAAACTCTTTCTTGCCTGATACAGCAGCGATGGAAGTGGTGGTCATGTGAAGGTCCAGGGGCTGCCAGCGCAGGGGTGGGAGCAGGTCCCTGGGTGCCTGCACTGTCCCTGTGCAGGGCTGGGCGCTGTGGTTGTGTCACTTTTCACTGCCCTTGGGAAAGAGTGGAGCTGTTAGAGCTGTCTGCACTTGGCTGGCACGTGGCTTGCAATGGCTTTTTGTTCCTGATTCCTTTCCTGCTTGAGAAAGCCACTGAGTTGATTTTTTTTTCTCTCTTATCTTTGGCTATCTTATGAATGTGTTTCCTTTCCAGCCATATGACCTGGAACCAGCCCTGGGCTTCAGTGCAAACAAAAACTGGATGTAAACAAGTCTGAAGATTGCAGCCCTCCAGAAATGAAACTCTTGGACCTGTCCTGGTGGGCCTTGAGCATGATCTGATTTCACATGAGAATGGGAGGCTGTTAGGGCTCACCCCTGAGCCAGCAGCACTGCTTTAGGTCTGACATCCTCAAAGGCAGTGCTGTAATGCTCTGACACCCAAAATCAGCTCAGTGGCACTTCCAAAATGTCTGTGGGAGGGTCATGAGCACTGCACCCAGTTGTGGTGTGGCCATGGACAGGCAGGCTGTGCTTGGTGTCTGACCACAGTGCCAGGAGCCAGCTGCACTACCCAGCTGCAAGTGCCTGGGAGTGCTGGTGGAGAAAGATGGGCCAGATGTTAATCCCTCGAAGCAAGGCTTGGTTGGCCTCTGCAGGGTGCAGATGTGCCACCTTGGTATTTGGGAGGGAGCAAGTGGAGCCATGAGAGCTGGTACAAATCTTACACCACCACAATCACGACAGCTGAATGCAGGGACTGTTACTGAATGCCTGGTCTCACTCAATGCTGCTGAATTCTTAGGAAAGAAAGTTTGTTCCCTGGAACGGTAAGATAGAGTTTTCTCCTGTTGTCCCTTCTGCTCTGCAGCAAGCACTCTTTGAAAGCTCTGCAGAGCAGATAGTGACCTTAAACATTTCCCCCATTGCACACAGGCTTTAGAGATCCTTTCTGGAAGGTAAACTCCAGCCCTGATCTTTGCACAGTTTCTCACTGGTGCTGTTTGCTGCCTCTTCCCCTTGGGCTGATGCTGGTGGAGCTCTCTCTGCTGGCTCTCCATGTGCTGGGATGCAGGAGAGGTGTCCAGGAGAGGTGAGCAAAGAGCACTTTTTTGGTGGATTAAGTTTTCAGCCACAGCAGGTTTGTAAAACATGAGAGCCTGCCTGTCCCTAGTAATGGGTCTGATTCCAGTGGAACAGCTCAGGAAGGCACATGGCTCCAGTGGACCCAGCCCATGCTGGCCATTTCCAGCTCGGCTGGGAGAGCCAATTCCACATTCATGGTGGAGAAACAAGGAATAAGTGGGTTTGTCTCCTCAGCTGAGTAATGTAGCAAAGGCTCTATTTTCCTGTGCCTGAGGCAGCAGTGGCTCCCTGACATGATTTTTAGGTAACAGCAGCAATGCCAGACACAGATTCAGCACTGCCAGCTACCAGTGGATCACCTCTGGCTTGCAGCTTTCTTGGTGAGGGACAGCCTTGGGAAGAATCCAGCAGTTTAGCTCCTTCAAGGGACCTGCTGCTCTGAGCACATCCAGCCTGGGCTCTGCGTGCCACTCCACCCTCTGGAACAGAAGGTGGGTTATCTTGGCTGTGTGCCCTCCCATCCACAGGAGAGCTTTGCTGGGCATGCTTGGCCAGCTGTAGGACTGAGAGAAGTGGGGACAAAAGCACTGGTGGGGTCATTTGCAGTGAGGTGCCAGGAAGATCATCACCCGTTATGTCTTGAAGGATGCACAGAGGGCTGACTGCAGGACAGAGCTAAGGGTAAGGATACCTCCAGGTCAGAGGGAAATGAATATTACTGGGCTTGGAAGTGAACTCATGTTAATGCCTGAATTAGCTGGGAAAAATTTCCTGGAACTGCTATTACCTCAGCTTATACAAACCTACTAAGAAATCATGGAACGGGGCCAGATGAATCAGAATTCATTCAGGAAAGAAAAGTTCAGGGTTGTAATTGAACCTGTTTTGGAGCTCTTTCAGGATGAAACACTTCCAGGTTTCCTTTTGAAGTGGATGTTTTGAAATCTCAATATTTTCCTGCTTTTTATGATGGCAGAAAATGACCTCAAGTTGAGAACAGAAATGGAAACCTGGGATTCTCTAAAATAATGAAAGCAAAATTTTGTTCCCATGTCTTTTATCCCAGTTGAGATGGAAGGCAAACTCTGACATCTTGAAATTCCTTGTAGAAGGGGTCTTTGCACTCTGTGCCACTTATAGAGAGCTGTCCCAGAGAGATGAACACACATTTGTCAATAAGTAGCTCTGACTCTTCTGATTTTCTTCACCCCATGCAGGGCAGCAGGTTTGTTCTCCCTTCCTGTGCAGCAGGTGGTTTGGTGGTTGCTTTCCTTGCTCGGTGCATGGGGCCAGGTGGGAGCAACTTTGATCACACAGATCATGAGGAGAAGGGAAGAGGAAGGTGGAAGAGGGAGGAACATGAGTAAGATGGTGGGAGATGGAGATGGACGGAGGCACATGAGGAGGAGACAGCAGACAAGGGCAGAAATAGTCCTGCAAAGGCTGCACATCCCATCTATGGTGGAGAAGGTCCTACAACCTCCTTCCAGGACCTGTGGGCCCAGGAGAGTGCTGAGAACACGTCCCGAGGCACCAACTCCCACTGCAGCTCTGGGTGCAGGAGGTTGTTTTTGACTGAGTGTAGGTTTTTCCCCGAGTTTGTGCACGATGCTCTCAGGGCTCTATAAATATCACAGTGCTTCCTGTGGGCTCTGTGAGGAGGAAGCTGTTTCCCCGCTGGGGAGCAGGCAGTGGCAGCCTCAGGGTGCAGGCAGTGTGTGAGCTGGGGGCAGGGACTGAGTGGCACACAGTACCACAGCCCCCCTCTTCCCCCGGCAGGACTGGCTGCTTCCATCCAGCCCGGGTGGCAGAGCCAGGTCTGGCTGCTCCAAGCTGGACTGGCCATATTTCAGTGTTTCTAGAAAGCAGCGTGTGGGGAAGCCATGGGGGCTTTCTGGGAGCCAAGGCAGGAGGAGGAGTGTGAGCATTCAGGAACTGGCAGCGAGGTTCTGCTGGGGGCAGTCCCAGCCCTTGTCTGACTGAGGGGCATTGGATGAGAAGATGCTGCTTTGAGTGGTGCAGGAGGTGGCACTCCTGGAGGGAGCCTTTTAGGGTGGGTGCAGTGGGGTGGACTGGATGATGTCTCTGACAGCCCTTGAGGCAGCATTGCTCTCAGAGAGGAACAGCTGATGTGTCAGGGGTTATTGCTCCCAATCTACAAACTGGTGATGGAAGTACCTGCTGAGACATCCACAGCCCACCCTGTGCTGTCCTCAGCAGACTCCGAGGTTGCTGGATGTTCTCTGGGGCTACACCGATAGTGTGAAGGCACCATCCAGACTCTGGACACTCTCTGTGATCTCCTCTGCTTCCAGTGCTGCTGACTCTTTGGCTTCTCACAGCTGTTTCTGCAGTGATGTCCAGTCTGTCAGAACAACTGATCTGGGGCCTCAGGGGGAGCTGGTGCTGCTGCTACTGGGCTGTGTGGAGGAGCCCTGTGGCTGCTGAGCAGACTGGGAAAGGGGGGCACACTCCATGGTGGGCACTGGGCCCCACTGTGCAACCCACGTTTGGGGATGTGTCCAAATAGGATCTCTCCCTTGGGAGCTAGAGAGGTAAAAGGACTGGCCAGAGCTCTGTCCCCATGGTGGTGCTGCTGAGGGTATTTCAGGCTGCACTGCCCAGGTAAGCATCTACTGCATGCTCACCTGGACAGGCACTTGGTGTCCTCAATTCTCCTTCTCTGCCCTTCATTTCCCAGAGGCTGGGGAGATCTACCGGGTCTATTTGTGGACACCACAAAAAAAAGTTTTTGTACTCTTCATTCCTCTCCAGATTTCTCCACAATATTTTGTATCTGTTGAGCAGTGTTGCGGACTGGGAGACTGATAAAATCCTGACAGCAACTCGGAGGGACACAGCTATTTGGGTTCCTCTCTCACATTTTTGAGTGGCACTGAGTGGTTCAGAGCAGGGGTAGGAGGCTTGCAGAGTCACTGAAGTGCTGGTGTCAGATGTCTGAAGGTCTTCAGTTCAGCCTTAGTCAGAGCAGGACTATCCACAGCAGGACTATTCCCACCACTGGGTCAAGCTGGTTGTGCCTGCCTTAGTTTTGAAAAATTCTGAGATGAGGATGGGATGTATGTTTTCCTTTCCATATGGGCTGTTAGGTTGCCCTCAGCCTTCTCTTTGCCATGCTGGCTCAGCTTTGCTCACTCAATCTTTTACTTGAGCCCTATGCTCTGGCTCCCTGGATCTGGCCCTCCCCAGTTTCCTCATGTCCCTCCTGAACTGGGGTCCACTGGTCCCCATATTCCAGGTGTAGCCCCATGAAGGGCAGATAATCCCTTTCCTCAGCCTGCCAGGCACATCTTGCCTCCTGCTCTCCAGTTTATGCTTTGCAATTTTTACACGGGTGTGCTCTGGGTTCTCCCACAGCAGGCAGTGCCCAAATCAGAAGGAAGCACCCAGCTGATGTTGCATGCCATTGCAAGAGGAACTTGCCTGAGGTTTTGCAGTTGGGAAGCCCCAGGGCTCAACCTGAAAACAATATCTGTACCCATGCAAGCTCTGGTCCTCAAGGAAGTCCCATTCAGAGGAGATGCCAAGCTGAGCCTTAGCTCAGTCTAGCTGTCACCTAGGAAAAAGGGTCTTGGGTGGAGACACTTGGACAGAAATTAACCTTTTCAGACTCAAGAATAAATGGCAAAGTACACCAAGCTAATTTTCCCAAAATTTTTTAAAATTATGCTCTAAATTATCTTTAAGCCAATTTGAGGATATGGAGGATATTTTTGTTTGACTAGAAGTGGCAGCATTGTATTTAGAGCTATAAAGCAGACTTGACATGGGAGCAAGGATCAGGTGAGGCAGTGAGGAGGAAAGTGACAGATTTTTAAATTGAAAAACTGCCAAAATTGATATGTGTTGACAGAATGTTTCTAAATTATAAGTACTGCATTTTCTCAGACAAGGGAATGTGGGAAGTGGCACAGAGAGAAGCAGCTGCTCCACAGCATAGCCCTCATGGTGTGAAGGTCCCTGTGCTGGGGCTTCAGTCTTGGCTGTCCCCAGCCTGATTGTGTTTCCTCATGGAATGGGACAAACGTGTAGGACGGGGACAGGAGCCAGGGAGGTGTGAGGAAACCATCCAGATCTCTTCCACTGACCAGGCTCCCTTTGAGGGAAAGCTGAAGGGACAAGAGGGCAGTTTGAGTCTCTCCTTGTGTTTTGTCAAGATCAGAGGATGGAAGGTTTTCTGAGCCCATCACTGAGGGAAGTTACTCTGTGATAAAGAGCTTTCCTGCCAGCTGAACACTTGTGCTAAGTAAAAGAGCTAAAAAGCAAATAATGAGAACTGCTGTGGCTAGAGTTCTCTTCTGGGTTATGGTAGCAGCACTTGCTCTGCTCTGCACGTTGCCACACAGCCACAGTTCTCAGACATCCATTCCCTCTTCTTTGCAGAGTAGCTAATGGCAAAATAGTGCAGGAGAAATCACTCCTGGTTCCCACTCACCTTGCAAGAAACAGGATGAGCTGAGAGACAGCTTTGTTAAACTTGAAGTTTTATTGGGGAGAAAACTGAGCAGGAGGACAGACCTTTAGGTTCCTCCCCGTGCTCTCCAGCCCAAAAGGTCCCCAAAGCTCTTGCCTGGGCAGGTCTGTGTTCATCCACTCAGGCTGGGTGGATTTCTGCCATCCCTGTGATTTGGGAATGTTTCTAGGAGCTCTGTTTCTTTGCTCAGTGTGTGTGATATGCAAAGGACACACCATGGATTGCATGGCTCTGCAGGGTGTCAGCTGGTCTGTCTCCTGGGGATGGACCCTCTGGGAAACAAGGACTCTGGTACAGCTTCTGCCTCCTGGCTGGTCCTCTGCAAGAGGAAAAAAGTATCTGTTCTGCAATGGAAATGTACAGCTTGTGTTATGCCAAGGACAGAGTGAAGGGAAGGAACACTGAGTGCAGCAGGAAAGGGATGAACTGTCCCCTACGCAGATCTTCTCTTTCATGCATCCATTTCACTCCATGGCTGGAGCTAATCTGAGTGGAGGCTTCCATGACCCTGCCAGGGCTCCTGCCCCTGGTGGCATCTCCCTGCTTGCCCCTGTGGCAGTGCTGGCTGAGCTAATTCAGGGAAAAATGACTTTGAAAAAAGTGTTTGCATGGCCAGAGACAGTGTCTGGTGCAAGGGAAGGGGCTGTTTCACAGGGGCTGGGAAGGTGGGTCCTACCTCGACAGAACTAGAGGGGTTTAAATTGTAAGAGTACTAACTGCTTGGAGTTGAGGAGAAAGTGGAAGAAATTTGTCCACAAATCCCTAGAACTGGCTGGCAGCCATCCAAGCAGTCCCTGACCTGAGTTCAGCTCCCACTGTCTGTGAGCCAGGGCTGCTTCACCTGCTGAATAACATGCACCTGGCTTGAAGGTAAATATCCTTGCTATCTCTTGCTTGGGTTCCTGGTAAAGGTCAGGGTCCTGGGGGAGTTGGTGCTGGATCTGCCTGTGCAGTCTGGAGGTAGGGTTTGACCAGGGTGCATTGGGACTGGCAATGCAAGTGGGCAGATCTGGGATCAGGCTCTGCTGATTTTGCTCAGACGAACAGGAGGGAAGGAAGCAATTTCTGTAAATTTAGTAAGAAAGTCCTTAAATCTAATTACTGGAAGTGGTTAGGGAAGCTGACAGACTATAATCAGCTTCGTGACTCTTTTCCAGCTCATCAGCAGTGCCAGTGCTCCTCGGCTGTGCTCAGGCTGCTCTGGTGCAGCATGTGAAAAATGAGAGAAACTCACCTGCCCACAGAGCAATCCCACCCGAGAGAGCAGCACTGCACAGGCCAGCGCAAACATCAGGGGTGTAAAGACCTCTGGATGGGGAGCAGACAGGAAAGTCTGCTTAGATGGACAGTCCAGATTCAAAAATTTATGATAAAACATTTTCAGAATGTTTTAGAATGAATTTCAGAATGTTTATACTGAATCATAGCAAGTGGGAAAGTCAGGGCTAAAGTTAGGTTTAAATTGCAGTGACCCTTCTGAGAGATGATCTTCCCTAATGACAGTGCTATGGCTTCGTGTTAATTGAGAATAAGAAGGAGTGACACAGCTCTGAATGTCAGGAGGAATGATAGCTGTTGCAGAAGGAAATTTCTCAGCGAGCACTAGAGGCAGAAAGGTCTATTATTTCTGAGAAAATATTCTTGAAAGGTAATGTGTCCCTGAGATTTTAAAGAATTTCATCTGTATCAGAGGCTGAGAGTGTGTGCTGTTTCACTGATCGGATCAGTGGTGGACACGCTCCCTGACACCAGTCAGACGCTTTCATAATGGATATTCTGTGTGTTAATGTTATCTCATGTGCTAATAAATAATTTTCTTATAAATTATCAGAAATTTCATTTTTACACCTAGGAAACAGTTACTCAGAGAATTACAGAATATTATGTGTTCTTCAGATGTCACCCAGACATGAATGCCTGGGGATAGGGGACTGTATTTCAGCCTAAATGACTGAGTCACCAGGACACAGCTGCTTTGTGAGCTGACATGGCGTGGGGTGACAACACATGACTTAATGTGATGTAATGCAGAAGAGCATGACATCTAAACCTTTTATCATGTGGGTTTTGAATGCACTTGGCAGAAGATGGGCATGGGTTGAAGCCCATTTACACAGCCAGGTTGTAGCTGTCAATGGGACTGACCCCCATTGGGAAAGCAAAGGGCTTGTTCTCATCACTGGGGAGCAAAGTCAGACACTGCTGGTGCTGCTGAAAGGACTTTTCTGCCTGAAAACAAGAGGTTTGAACTGCAGTGGATTGTGGATTGAGAATTCCCTCTGGCTCACTTAAAAATCTTGTCCTTAATTTCTTTATTACAAATCATCTGCTGTCCTTTTCCTGCTGAGAAGCAGAGCAGGAAGGGGCAGTTGTTCATCAGGTGAAGCCAGGAAAAGGTGTGAGCCTCTTGGGAAGCAGAGGCACCAGTGAGGTACAGGGAAATGGGGGTTTTTCACAGTCCAGCCAGTGGCTCCTTGAATTTTCAGAAATGCACAGCACTGACCAGGGCAGGGACAGGCCCCTCCTCAAACATCATCATTTGCAACTCCTCAGTCATGAGCAGCCTGACCCTAAGCTGTCCTGGATGGGAGGTGTCTGACACCCTTCAAGCTCCTGCTTCTCTCTTTGCTAGATGATTGTATCCTGGTTCCCAGGAAATGCCCTGAACAGTCAGCAGTCCCTGAACCCCTTCATAGGCCAACAGGGGATGGCTTCAAACTGAGACAAGGCAGGGTCAGATGAGATATTAGGAAGAAATTCTTCACTGTGAGAGTGGTGAGGCCCTGGCACAGGGAAGACACAAAGAAGGTGGAGTTCCTGAAGCCTCCTTTGCCTCAGTCTTTACTGCTGAGGTTGGCCCTCAGGAGTTGCAGACCTTGGAGGTAGAGAAGAAGGCTGAAGAAAGGAAGACTTCCCCTTGGACGTAGATGATTGGGTTAGAGATCAGCCAGGCAGACCTGACACCCATAAATCCATGGGCCCTCATGGGAGGCACCCATGGGTATGGCAGAGCTGGCAGAGGTTGTTGCTAAGCCAATCTCTGTTTGGAACAGCTGCCCAGGGAGGTCATGGAGTCTGCCTCTCTGGAAACATTCCAAACCCCCCTGGATGTGTTCCTGTGTACCTTCTCTAGATGACCCTGCCTTGGGGGAGTTTGGACTGGTTGATCTCCAGAGGTCCACTTAACAATGTGATTCTGTAATTCTGTGATTCTGTGATTCTGTAATTCTGTGATTCTGTTTTCCAGAGAATCTGTGGCTGCCCCATCCCTGCGAGTGTTCAAGACCAGTTTCTATGGGGCTTGGAGCACCCTGGGACAGTGGAACGTGTCCCTGCCCATGGCAGGTGGTGGAACAAGATGAGTGTTAAAGTCCCTGCCCGCCCAAACCATCATCTGACTCTAACCCCCAGGGATGGCTTCTCTGCTGAAGCTGTGGGATGGAGTATTTGGCAGCTGCTGCACATGAATCAGAGGCCTCCACCATCCCAGACATGTGATGCTCTGGACCTCAGTGATCCCATTAGTACAATCAACAATTATGTTGTCCTGTGGCTGTCAGTGATGAAATTCATGTGCTATTTTGTTTCTCAATATTCAGATCAACTGGGATTACACCAATGCCCATAGTTTTCCCTTTTATCACCCTGGAAAGTCGCTTGTGGAGTTTGAATTATGTAATGTGATGGGTTGGAGTTTGGTTCAAAAGAGATTTAAGAGTTGTAGGGCCAAAGGTCTGACCCCTGTTGTCTGCAGGGAGTCTGGTATCCTGCTTGCCCAGTGGAAGCAGGACACAGAGCAAAGGTCCAGCTCCTCCCTGGGCTGCAGCCTTGGCAGGTTGGGTGGGTGCAGTGACGTCGGGGGGCAGAACCCCCCCAGAGGGGATCAGCCTCCATGGACTGCTCTGGTGAAATGTCTAACAAGTGCTTTAACTTCATGCAGTCCAACTGAACGGCAGCTATTCCCGGCTTCAAATAAACACTGGGAAGATCTCCAAGCACTCATGCATGGCTCAGACAGAGATTGCTGTGAAGAAAAAGTTTTAGTCCCTTAGGGGCAGGATCCCATTAATATGGAATTCAAAGAGTTTTATTCTGATGTTTGTAACAGACACAGGCAAATGTGATAATACCCTGCATGGGAATGAAACCCCTTGGGACTGGCTGAGCTAAAGAATGAGCTTGTGTATAGACAGAGAATCCAGAGAGGATTCATCTGGATCCTCCCAAGGCCAGAGCAGTTTTTGTTCTGGCTCTAATGACAGCTGGACAACACCTTGCTTAACAAGCATCCTGCAATTTTGGGTACAAAGCAACACCCGGGGTGGTGGGAGTTAAGGAGCTGAGTGAAGTCTGTGGCCATGGTGAGTGTAAACAGGCTGAGCCACATGGAAATAGTTTAAAGCTTGTGCATGACAAATCATGGCTGGGATGAGGTGCTGTGATGGGGAAGACCTGGTTATTCCCAGGGTCCACAGGCTGCAGGGCCCAGCATTGGGTTTACTGGCAGGGCAGAAGAAAGAGAAAATCCTTGGGAGCTGGCTGAGAGTCTGGGCAGGTGTAGAAACCTCCATCACGTGGCAAAGTGCCCCCTGGGTGGTGTCCTGCAGTGATTCAGGATGTCCCAGCAGCAGCTGCCATGAGTGGCTGGGGTGGGGCAGGCAGGAAGGAGCTGGCATGGCACAGCTGGTGTGGTTCTTCTGGTTGCTCCCCAGCCCTGTTGCTGTCCTGTGAGATGTTTTGCTGGAACATGCAGTATGTGGAGCTGCCCTGGGGTGGTTCTCTGGGAGGGAGCCGTGTGTGCCTGTGTGCTGTTATCGGCTCTGGTGAGAAACTTTCAGGCTCCGGTGAAAAACCTCTCACCTCAGGTGAGAAACCTTTCTGTGGTGATGCCAGCAGCCTGATCCCTGGTACAGGTCTCTGGTGAGCCAGGAGTTCTGCTGTACCCAGTGGAGTCACTACTCAGGTCCCACAAGGTTTGGGTGCCAGGGATTACTTTATCAATCTTACAACTACCTGACAAGAAGCTGTAGCAAGGTGTGGGTCTGCCTCTTCTCCCAGGCAACTGATAACAGGAGAAGAGGACATAGCCTCAAGTTGCACCAGGGAAGGTTCAGGTTGAAGGTTAGGAAGAATTTCTTCACTGAAAGGGTGGTCAGGCATTGGAAGGGGCTGCTCAGGAAAGTGGTGGAGTCCCCATCCCTGGAGGTGTCCAAGGAACATCTGGATGTGGCACTCAGTGCTCTGGGCTGGGTGACAAGGTGGGGAGTGGTCACAGGTTGGACTCAATGATCCTGAAAATCTCTTTCAAACTAAATGATCCTGTGATTCTGTCTCCCATCTGTGCCATTGGCCCTTTGCAACCTTCCCTGGGATTGTGGTTCTGCCAGGAGGTGTGTGGCTGGCACCCCAGCTGGGAGGCCTCTGGCTGGTGGGTTAGTGAGGGGGCATGCAAACAACGCTGGGGCACTTGGAGACAGTGCACTACCAGGCACAGCCAGAGAGAGGAGGCTGGAGTGGGTTCCAGTGGGAGGCACAGCCTGGGCTGCTGACCCTGCATGTGCAGAGCAGCAGCCTCTGATGCCCCCAGAACTGTATAACCCAGCCAAGGCATGATGCATGGAGGCCAAATAGGAGAGAAAGCTCCAGTTTGAAGGATGTAATTGATGTTTTCTTCCTTTTTTCTCCACCCCGTTGTCAGGGCTGAGATGACTTTTCACAGTCCTGTGGACATTTGCCTCCAAGCTGCAGAAGAACCAATGAGTGCCACCTGCCAGGGGCAGATCCACCTGTCCCTGGGCCCGTTTGGTTAATGTTTAAGGACAGGATAGTCTGTGTGCTGTGCTGTGTCCTTACTCTCTGTCTCTCAGGCACAGCTGTGTATTGCTCTAAGGACTGGACACCAACTGTGCTTGGACAGATGTTGCCCAAGGCTGAATGACTCCCTGGATGATTCTTCTGTGACATTAAGCCAGTGTGCAAAGGATCTGTCCTTGGGGAACAGCGGATGTGTTAAGCAATGTCCTGCTGTGACCATCTACATTGAGGCCTGTCATGGACTGACTTGGACAAAAAAGTGATGGAGGAGAGGTGGATTCTTGAGTGTCCTTGTTGTTCAGCATCTTCTTTCTTCAGTGAGACAGTGAGGATGCTTCTTTTGAAGGGCTCATAAAACCAATGGTAGTATCAGACAAGCCCCCTACTTGGTGCCACCAGATGAGCAACACAGAGAGGAAAGGCCAGGGCTTCCAGGCAGACTGTCCTGGGTCAGTGTGCCATGCTCCAGGTGGCAGCAACCCTCCTCTTCAAGAGTCTTAAAAGACAGGCCCCAGGAGATGTTCCAAGAAGGCTCACCAGACTTATGTGCAAAACCTTATACCCAGGTTGGCACTTTCCCAAAGCAGTGAATTTTTGTTTCCATTTTTAGGAGACAGAGAACCTGAGGCATGAAGAGAACCTGGGGCTTGTCTTCTCACATGGTGTTGCAGGATGTGTCAGCCTGGACCATGCTGCTTGACAGAGCTTCTGGGCCCCATCCACCACCTTTGCTGCGCAGTGTGATGGGACTGAGGCTGTTGCATTCCTGCCTGCACACCCCAGTGGTGGGGTTCATCCCCCACCATCTTGGAGGGGCTGCATCCTTTTGTGGTTTGTAAGGTAATTTAGATAAAAGACCCCAGCTGCAGGGATCTTGTAGGTTTTCTGTGGCCAGCATTATGCAGCTGCAGCTGATGGGGAGCAGGCAGTGCAGACATTGCTGTGTGTTGGTGGGCCAGCCTGAGCAAATGCAGAGCGGAGAAGGAGTCAGTAGGATTTATCTTGTCTGTCTCCAAGTAGGGCAGAGTGCAGGAGGGAGCAGTCACATTTCTACTGTGCTGGGTGTATTCTCCTTCTTCCCTCATAGAAATGAAGCCATATTTATAACTACTGGTATGGTTTGCTTTTCTGTTATTCGTAGGATTTGTGGAAGCAGGTAGAGAGGTCAGGCAGACAGGCTCCAAGATGGCGAAGAGAGCACTTTATTTACAAGAAGTTCCTTTTATACACAGTAATAAACAATTGTCTATTGGCCAAAGACAATCCACCCCTAAAGACCTATTGGTTATGGCTTGTACACCTCTAACACAAAACACAGAGATTGAGAAAGTACAGTTTATCTGTATTCTCCATGAGAGAGAAAGAAAATCCTAAAACACTGCAACTACACTACTGGTACTGTGATGTGCAGGCTTTAGGGGGCCCAGAACCACAGAGGACTAAGCCCCATGAGATGAACGCCCCTGGTCCTTTCTCTTTCAAAGCTGCCCTAACCAATGCAGCAGCTCTGGTGCTGCTGGCAGAATGGGGGTCACACGGCTGCTGTGGGGCTCTTTGGGGTCTGCTGTGGGAAGCAGTTTGCCAAAATGGGAACACCTGGCAGCAGGGGCAGTCTCAGGAGCACGGCCAGTTGGGCTGTTTTACTGCTGTTTTCCTCAAGCCAGTTGGTGCTTGTGCATGAGATGCAGTAAGACAGAAGGAGGTTTCCAAGCCCTCTTCAGTGTGGGTAGGTATAACCCATGGGAAAAGACTGGAGGAAGCATCTGCAGGTGATTTTGTGATGCCCAGTGCCAGGGTGGAAAGGGCATACAGAGGCTAGGGCCTGGCCAGGCTGTCCCAGGAAGCTGGGTAAGGCTGAGTGCTGCTTCCTNGTAGGTATAACCCATGGGAAAAGACTGGAGGAAGCATCTGCAGGTGATTTTGTGATGCCCAGTGCCAGGGTGGAAAGGGCATACAGAGGCTAGGGCCTGGCCAGGCTGTCCCAGGAAGCTGGGTAAGGCTGAGTGCTGCTTCCTGCTTTCTAAGGGTGGATTCAGCTCATTGCTGCTCACCACTGTAGTGTGGAGCTCCTGCGCTCTCCTGCCACAGGCACGTCCTTGCCATGACAGCTCACTTCCAGGGAAGGCAGGGAGTGGCTCTGCATAAGGCTGTGTTTGGGAGGACGGCACATTCGCACAGATCACGCCTGGTTCTGGGAATGGCCAGGTGCCTCCTGTCCAGTCAGACCTGTCCCTTTGGCAAGCTCTGAGGGAGGATCTCCGGGGGAAAATGGTTGATCTTACAACATATGCCATGGGCTCTTGTTCCTGGGTCACACAACCCATCATTTAGGTGGAGGAAGCAGCTGTCTTCCTGACAGCAGAGATAATGGACATCCAGTGCTCAGAGGGGTGTTTGAAGTCCTAATTAAGGCTCAGATCTGCAGGTCCAGCTTCCTGGAAGAGTGCTGGGATTAGTACAGAAACAAGAATGTTTCCTTCTTGCTGTGCCCTGCCATTGCTCCCCTCCAGGCCTGGGGCCATGCTGCTCCAAGGGGAGTACAAACCCATCCTTGCAGCTTGTATCACCCCCAAACAAGGGCAGTTCCATACAGCAGAGGCTGGGGAGGGAGCAGGGAGCTGCACTGAAGGGATGTGGACTGGACTTGTCACGATATGACTCAGTTCTTGCAGGTAAATCCCTGAGCTGTCCCTGCTGCATGCATTCCTGTGAAACTGTGGGCACTGGGAGAAGCACACAGGGTGTGACTCAGAGCAATCAGCGCCATCTGCATATTTTTGCATATGATCAGATCTTTTTGGCAGTCCATTTAGTAGGAGTTCCACTGCAGCAGTATCTTGTGTGACTGAAGGTCCCAACTTCCCTGTGGATTACTGGCCCCAAAGGCTCAACTCTGCTGATCTCAAGGAGACTCTTGTTCTCCTAAACCACTTGAAGCCATTTTTGGGACATGGTGCTGTAAAAGGGGATAAAGTCGGTGGGGAACACTTGGCTCCTCACCTGGGCTCTCTCTAGGTGCCCATAAATGTGTGGCAGATCATTAAGGTCACAAACTGGCCTGGGTCACTTGGAGTGGTTCTGCCGTTGCTAGAGTGTGAGTTCATGTCTGAGCTATGGAAACACAGAGGCAATCAGCTGAAAATACACAGTGGAAACCAGGGAAGCCTATAATTAAAGGTTAAAAGTTACAATTAATGCTGCCTATATGAGGATCTCAGCTTCTTATGGAATCCAGACACTCTCTGCCACTCCCTGTTTCCATGGGGCAGGCAGAGAGGGCAGCGATAGCTGCGGGCAGGTGAGCAGGTGGGCTGGGAAGCGACAGCACCATGCACACACCCACGATGCCTAGCAGAGCTGCTCAGACATGTGCAAGGACATAAACAAAACATAACCTGTTTGTATATTTGTTCTCACAGAATTTTGGATTTTATCTGCTCCTATTAAGCCATGGGTAGGTGGGAATGGGGGATGTATGCTGGGCTCTGCTTGGACACAGGTGTCAAGAGCACGTCAGCCATCTGTCTCTGAAGTGCAGCTCTGGAATATGTGTCAGGACCTACAGCTGTGATAAGTAAAATGCATCCAGAGAAGCCAAGTTATCTCCTGCTTGGGTGCTGTGTGAGGGGTCTATCCCAGGGAACATTCTGAATAGCAGCTGCAGGAAAGAGCTGTGCTTTGGCAGAAGCTTCTCAATGCATGTGTTGCTTTGCAGTTGACCTGAGAAGTGCTGGGAAAGAGAGAAGCTCTGAACGGGTGCTGAGGATTAGATATGAGTTTAATGCAGTCACTTGGAAATCAACATTAATCCAGGTTGTAAAACTGTATTGACAAGTGTGGGTAAATAGAACCATCTCCAGCTGGGAAAATGAGGTCTGCAAGAGGAAAGTGACTGCTTCATGCTCACAAAGAAGTCAAGGACAGTGCCTTCTCCACCCTCCACAGGACCCAGGCATCCTGGTTACCAGCAGGATCACAGGATGAGCTTAGCTCTTATAATGTGCGGGTGAACAAAGAAACAGAGACTGACTGAAGACACAGACACGGAGCCAGAAGCCTGATCTTAAAGAGGAAAAAAAGCTCTGAGTTTTTCAAGGAATGTTCCTGAAGTTACATTGAGACCAACTGTGCCTGATAAAATTTATGCAGGTTGATTTTTGGAGGCATGTTACCTTCTGCATGAAACTCCCTGTTCCTTGTCCTCACTGTCAGTGCCCAGCAGCAGTGTGCTCTGTGTGAACCCAGCATGCCTGTACCTTTTCCGTCTCCACTTAAGGTGAAAAGGAGCCCTGGAGCACCAATGACAGTCTCAAGGTAGTGAATATGCCTCCTTTGACACAGAAGCTCTTTGCACAGAGTGTGGCTCCTGCAGCAAAATAGGATCTGTGTCACTCATGGATTGTCCTCTGCCAAGTGGCTCATCCTGCAATCCCTAGCATCCAGCACTCTCCCAGCTGAAGCCACGTGGATGTCCTTCAGCTCGTTTCGGTGACACTCAGAGCAAAAGACAAGAGCACAAACTTGCTGCTTCAACAGTAACCAAACCCTCCTTGCCACACTGCCAAGAACTCCTTCAGCACCCAGGCTTGGAACGGGCTCATTTCCTTGCCTGTTGGCCATGTTTCACATAAGCTGCTATTTCAGGGCTGCTGTCTATACAAAATTAGCTCTTGAGAACATGTATTCATCTGTGCTTGAAGCAGCCTCACTGATGTCCGTGCAGCTGCCCCAGGGTTGCAGAGCTTTGCCTGCTGGCTACAGCAGTGGATGGGTTCATGTGTCCCTTGGTGCACAACTGGGATTTTTGTCAAGTTCCTGCTGTTCTGATTAAATGAAGTTCCTCCTGGGATCATTCAGCTGCTTGATCAGAACAAGGGTGATAACTGCTCTGTCTTGAGAAGGTTTTTTCTCAGTCAACCTAGTGAATGCTTTTCCAAAGGTTCACAGGAGCTGGGTTTACAAACAACCAGTTCAGCTGCTTCAGCTCGGTGGTTTTGAGGAGCAGCTTCCCAGTGCTATCCTACCCTTGCCTCACAGTGCCTTTCCATCTCTGCTTTCAGTATTTCCTGCCCTTCCTGCATCACTCACCCAGACCCCCTCCTACTGTCCAGGCTGCAGGCAGGGCAGTCGTGTTCAGTCCTTCAGCACAGCCCAGCTGTGGGACCACAGGGCTGAAGTATGTGGGAAGGAGCTGTGGGGTTGTGATCATGGGTGTCACAAGCTGGGAGGAGAAGTGGTGGCTTTTGGGTGCACAGAGATGTGGGTCATTGAGAAGACACCCAGAACAGCCTGAAAGCACCTGCCATTTCCTCAGTGCCTTGGTCTCCAGAGGTCACCCTGAGTGCCAGTGCCTTCTCCAAGTGCTGTGTTAGGAGCTCTGGCAGAGCCATGAGTGACTCACAGCAGTGCAGTGCTGTCCTGCCAGCTCTGAGGTGACCTGACTGTGACACAATGTGCTGGCACCTCCACAGGGCTAGCAAGAAGCAGATCCATTCCCGCATTCAAGGGTGAGTCAGCACACCACCGTCTCAAGCTGAATGTGTGAAAAAGGGGTAGTCAGCAGCCATCCTGCATCCATGGATATTGTGCTTGGCTGTGCTGGGTTAATGGCTGGTGTTGATCTTAGAGGGCTTTTCCAACCTAATGGCTCTGTGATTCTGTGATTCATCAGCAGGTCCTCCCTGAACAAGTCGTGGCTGACTCCAGACCGTTGCAGGACAGGTAGGGGCTGTGATTTGGATCAAGTCTCAAGCTGCTCCACATGGGGTTGCTTCTGAGTGACACCCTGAGGAGCAGCAGCTGAACAGGTAAGTAGAGAGCCAGCCAGGCAGCAATGCAGGCACAGGGAAAGGAAAAAATGGGAGATCTTGTCTCAGGATTCTGCTGTGTTATAAAAGAACATTTACAGATTCATGTTCCTCCCACAGCTAGTGGGTTTTTCTTATCATGAAGGAGCAAGAAGACAAATTAAAACACAGCAACCTGCTCCTTTACAAAGCAAGCAAACAAAGAGCCTCACCAGTTCTCAAAAGACAAATAAAATGAACCATCTGATGTTCACTGAGTGCAGAAACACTGACAGCCTGTGGGCAGATAAGCCATGGCTTTGTCAGCAGAGGCTTGGAGAGAGATGTGGCTACAGAAGTGTAGTTGTGCCTTGTGTGGGACAAATCTGACCAATACCCTCATAGTGAACCAGAAGCTGCCAGGGACATGTCCTAGAGCCAGTCCTGCCAGGGTGGCTTCTCCTGGATGGCAGCACTGCAAATGTTCCTGGGCTTGGTGTGCTGCTGCCCTGCTTTTGGTCACAGTGTCAGAGCAGATGAACTGAAATCTCCATCCTGGCAGTGAACCCAGGCTCGCTACAGCCACTTGGGGCTCTTTGCAAGTGCACTGACTTTGCAGGTGTGAGCACTCTCCTGAGCTTGGGGTGCCCCCAAACAGGTGACATCAGAGCTCTTGGAGGACTTGCAGCTTCAAGTTCCTCTGCTCAGGTTGACACAGCTGCAGCTCCTGCCAGTGGAGGAACAGCTAATACCCTGCAGGCACAAGCAGTGTGCATTCCCTGGGATTCTGCCTGGCATTTCTGGACCTGCTGCTGGGCTGCAGCCTTCTACCAGACCTTAGGAAGGAGCTGTCGGTGCTGGGGGTCATACCAAGAACTCCAGCTGGGGAACATGGAGACACTTTTCAACCTCCCCTTTGGACCCCAACCACCAGCAGGGACTGAGGACCTGGGGGTACCTACAAGAAGATGCTCAGATGTTTCTAAGTCCTTCCTTGTCTACAGTGAGTTGAAAGTCACTGCTTCATGGCTCAATTTCTAACATTCACCTTTTATGGGATGAGGTTGTAAAGCCTTCTCCAAAAATGCTCTTCTTGAGCATTTGCAGAAGCTTTTTTATGCTGTGGCTCTCATTATGGGCAGTGTTCCTCCAGAACTCATCCTGAAATTTAGACAGGCTGTGAAGGCTGGAGAGTAATGGTAACCAGAAGCATTTGGGAAGGACAAGTCAATCAGGGAGACCAAGGGTCTTCACAATAGTGTATTACAGGAGGACAAGAGACAATGGACATGAGTTGAAAACTGGAGTTTCAGAATGGATATGAGGAAAAACATCTCCTCCATGAGGACAGTCAAGTGGTGGAATAGGTTTCTCAGAGGTTTTGCAGTTTCCACCCCTAAACATTCTCAAGACAGGACTGGGTAAATGTGTGACAACCTGGTCTGATCTCACAGCTGAGTGTGCTTTGAGCTGGAGGTTGGACTAGAAACCTCAAGAGGTTCCTTCTGACCTGAATTCCTCTGTTATTCTGTGAGCCTAAGAGCAGAATGGGACCACCTCCTCAGGGATCTGTGCCAGAAGGATGTGGGGCCTGGGAGTGGATCTCCAAAGACAGCTCTTCAGAAGAGCTTCAGTATGAAGCTCTTTTCAGTATGAAAAATGTGACAGGCCAGTATAGAATCCAGGGGTGTGCATGAGCAGGGTCTCCAAAGCCCTGCTCCTCTCCATGGCAGGGCTGAGCACGCCCAGAGGCTGGAAACACACATTGGTCCATGTTCCCCCTTGACCCCATACATGCTTTTAACTTCAGTGCTTCCTTTGTGGGATAAGCCCAGATTGTGTCTGGGGATGCTGGTGGCTTTGCAGCCATTGCAAGATGTCCAGTTCTTATCTAGGTGTCTTTATGGCTTGTGTGGGAAAACCTAAAGGCACCAGGAAGTCAGAGTGAAATGGATGCTGCAACAATGAGCCCTTCACACTGGGAAAGAGCTGCAATTCGAGATTCTGCAAATGCTTAATTGCAGTGTTGGAAACACTCCCTTTCCTTGCACTCAGGAATTCCAGGTGCATTTGGTGATGCTGTGGGTTTGTCCACTGTCTGTTCCATAAAAGCACCATACAATTTGTTAAATGGGAGTTTGGGCCAAAATGTTGAACACCAGAATAAGCGGGGTTTCTTTTTTCCAGGCTGTGAAAAAGGCACCCTTTTAAGAATCAATAAATTTGTATGCAGATTCCCAGCACATGAATAATTCATTACTATAAGAAAGGGGAAACACTATAGTGGTTTGATTATGCAGTTGGTTTAAATAAGCAAAATTAGTTGTTAATGAGATCCCTATGCATATTTAGGAAGGCTGAATAATTTATTAAGAGCCAAGAAGTGAGGCTGGAGAAGGGAGGAGAAAGCCAAGCAGCTCTTTCGAGACTGATTGTGTTCCTGTGCTTGGGGGATAAGAGGGCACAAATTAACCCCTTTTTGAATAAAACACGACTAATGCACATGCTGTCATGAAACAGCTCTGCAGAGAGACCAGGTGATGTCCTTGCCCTGACTGCAGAGGCAGACACTTGTACAATAGACTATGAATTAAGGGTAATCGTTAGATGGCATCCCAAATGTCGGGCAGTTCAGAGCCCTGCAGCCCAGGAACATCCATTTTATTCCAGTCTGTAATGAATCACCAGTCTGACAAGGAAAAGTACACTTTCCAAGGCCCCAGATCACAAATGCTGGACAGGAGAGGGACTTTGCCAGGCAAAGAGAACAAAAAAAGAGAAAAGGGCCTTACCTAACTTTTTCCTAGGATTTTCTCCTAACAAAGGCTAACTATTTCCCTTAGTGAAGCTCTTCCATGTTAGTAATATCCATGATCCTTTATTTCCTGTGCCCAGGTGTGCTGGGGAAGACATTCCCCTGTGCTGGGAGCTGCAAGCCAAGTGCATCCTGCTGCTCCTTGGTGTGCAGGCAGAACAGAGAGGGTGGGTTGTGATTTTGGGAGAGTCACCTGAAGTAAAGGTTTTGCACATGCAAACCTGTGCAAGCATCCCTTGTGTGGACAACTGGTGCTTTTCTATGTTGGAGCAACAGCTGTGCTCTCATCTAGTGACATCTACAGATGTGCAGACATGGGATATGCATGGGCCTTGGGGGTGCCTCAGCATTTGTGTCAAGTAGAATTATAGAATTATGGAATTGTTTGGGCTGGAAAAGACCTTCAGGATTGAATCCACCCATGCCCCCAGCACTGCCAAGGCCACCACTAAACCATGTCCCCAAATGCCACATCTACACAGCTCTTAAAACCCTCCAGGGATGGTGTCAAGCAGGGGTGAAAGAAGAGAGTCTGGAAAGCAGAAGAGAGTTGGCTGGAAGTCTCGTGTGCTGAGACACTTGACACTGGAGGAGCTCACAAACCCTCCTCACACACTGGAGTTGTGGCTCTGGTGTTCCTTCAGCCCTCAGTGACACCAGCTTCCACAGCCCCTCTGTCTGCCAGTCACTCCCTTCCTCTGCCTCATCCTGCAGCACAGTGCATTCCTTACCCTGGAGAGCTGGAGGGGTCTGAAACACTATGAATGGCTGGAGGGAACACTCATGTTTCACCTCTTCTGGCTGTCAGTGACCCTGGTTACACTCTGGGATGTCTGCCCTGAGCTCTCTGCCAAGCTTCTTGGCTCCTGCCCCAGGTGCTCATAGCGAAAGCTTACAGACTGATGTTTTTGGTGCAGAGATACCCCTGTGGTGGAAACAGGAGGATAACCTCTCCCAAACCACCAAAACACTTCCTCCTTTGGGTTCCTGGACACAGCAAGCTGTCCATATCTCCTTGTGTCCCCATGTTATTCACAGCTAGCATCTGCCCAGTTCACTACACAGCTGACCCCACAGGAAGAAGAGTCCCAGTGTCTGCATGGATCCATGGGAACCCGGCTGTGTTGTGGCTTTGTACAGTTCTGCATGTTGGTCCAGGTAAAGTGCACCTTGGGAGAGAAATGGGCTCAGAAACTTGGGGAGAGGCTGGATAAACAACCTACTAAGAAGTGATCAGGAGTTTCAGGGAACACAGAGGCTGGAGGAGATGTGGCTTCTCCGTATGCTCATGGGCTGTGTGTGGCTGTGCCCAGTTCCTGTGCTGGTGGCTGAGCTGGGAGGAGGTTTGATCTTAATCTGTGTGGTGGTCTAGTTATTTGCTGAATGTTTTGCACCCCTAAAGAGTGCGCACATCTTTTCTCCCCAGGAATTAGTTCTGTTTGCGTGCAATAAAAGTGCTGGAAGAGATTCACAGTTCCCAAGAAGTGGGTTTTTCTTCAAGAAACAGGAATAGCCCACAGACATGCTGAGCTCCCAGAAGGATCACTGAGGTGCTCAGGGCTCAGGGCCAGGAGCATGGTGGGTTCACCATGGGGTGCTGGTCATGACAGACAACCCGTGTGGCCACTCTTGGCAAGAGACGTCTCAGAAGTCCTTGCCATGTGCCAGCCAGAGAGGAAGGACAGAAGCGAGCAGCGAGCACTGGGTCATGGCTCAGGTTGCTCAGCAGCTGCTCCTCGGTGGGCATGGCAGAGCCATGGACCTTGCCCTGGGAGCGGGCATGGGGAGCTCCCCTGGGCTGCTGGCTCCTGTGGGAGTTTGTTTTGTGACCTTTGATCCCAGCAAGGCGTCTCTCTCCTGTGCAGGATTTGTTGACTCGAGCATCCGTTGTCACCTGCACTGGAGTTGCTCTCCATGTGCCCACAGCTTTGCCAAAGGCTGTTCCTCAGCTCGGGAGCGTACAGCCACCCTGGGCCTGGGCAGGTGCCCATGGTGGAGCTTAGGGGGGTCACAGAAGAAGGGGACAGGTGCTGAACCTCCTCCTGGAAGACCACGTGCAACTTCATCTTCCGTATTGTCCCTGTGGCCCTAGAGCTGTTCCTGCTGGGCTGGGCTGGTGCCTCGATGTGCTGTGGGAGCTTACAGGTGCCCTTGGCCCCAGGAAGGCTCGTGGGACAGAGGGCAGTCAGTTTGCACTTCTGATAGGAAAGGAAACTGTTTTCTCAGGGAGGTGGCATTGGACTGAGGGCTAAATTGATTTCCATAAATATTTGAGCAAGGCTGAATTATTTATGACCCACTGGTGACACAATAGAAGGAACCAATGGAATCATCTGTGAATTTTCCAGATGATTCAGGTTAAAAGTGCTGCTCATTATTATTTATGTGGGTCAGATCCCCCCTTGCTCCTGGCCAGGCCTTGCACGAGTTACATAAACACAGAGTCGATATACAAATCTCTCCCTTTATTCATCTTAATCCGCCAGTCAGTAAATGAGCAGCAGCCTTGGTGTTTGATTCTCCATGAAGACTGTAATCAGAAACCTTTGTCATTCAAATGGTACAGAGGAAAAGGAAGAAAGAAGGAAAGAAGAAAGAAAGATAAAGTAAGAAAGAAGAAATAGAAGGAAGGAAGGAAAGAAAGTAAGAAGGAAATAAGAAAACAAAGAGAGAAAAAAAGAAAAAAGAAAAAGAGAAAAAGAAAAAGAAAAAGAAAAAGAAAAAGAAAAAGAAAAAGAAAAAGAAAAAGAAAAAGAAAAAGAAAAAGAAAAAGAAAAAAGGGAAATAAAAAATAAAAAGGAAATAAAATACAAGTCAAGACAAGGAAAAAAAGAGAAGAGAAAAGGAAAGAAAGTGCAGGGCTAGAAAATGGTGGAAATTGTTCTGGGTCTGCTGAATTAGAGGAGGATTTTGGATCTGGACCTAGGTGAAGTTCACCAAGGTCTTCAAGTAGCTGTGGATTGAGTAGGGGTGTTAGTTGCTGAACAGCACTGGAAGTGGGTGTGAGGTGTCTCTTTGGATCTGGGCACAAGGAGGTGGAGCTGAAGTATATTAATGAAATGGCTTTGAACCCTTAACTGACAATTGAAGTGGACTTCATTTACCTAAGATCAGTTCATACTCATTTTCTGTTCACTCAGGCTGATGAGAAGCACTTGTGAGAGCCTTAAGTGGTTTCCTCTTCACAAGAAGGATAATATTAACTTGAGTGGGAGGCATGTGTGAGAGACATGTCAAGCCTTGGCTTTCCCAGAGCCATGCAAAGCAAACCCCATGGATAAACTCAGCTCTACTTACACTCAAGAAAATCCAGTTCTTAGGTTCACCCAAACTTGCCTTAGGTGGGAATCTATGGATGGACCCATTTCTTTTTGCTGGTCTGCAAAGAGCAGAAAGTTCAGGGAGCTGAAAGAATCACAGAAAGGGTTTGTTTAGGAGGAACCTCTGGAGGTTTCTGGTCCAACCTCCTGCTCTGTGCAGAACTGGCTTAAAATCTGAAATGGGTTTCTCAGGGCCAGTCCATTAAAATTTTGAAATTCTCCAAAGAAGATTCCATGCCATCCCTGTGTCAAACCATTCATGTTAGAAGAGATGAGTAACTGTCAGAGGACATGTCCTGTGTTTCTCTCCAAAACTGGGAGACATTCCCTCCTTCTTCAGCACCACAGACAAATCCTGAACTGCTCCTTCTAAATGGCTCCTAAGGTGGGTCCCCCAGACACATCCATGGGAAACAGAGCAGGAGCCTGGAGCAGCCAGGCTGGTCTCCTGTGCTTGCTTGTTCACACCCATGTTCTCTGGCCCTTTTATCCCACCACGTGCAGCACGTGTGCATTCAGACAAAGCAGTCTCTCCACTCCTTCAGCCTCTTGGTCCTGACATTTTTGATGGCTTGGAAGAAGCACAGCACCTGCTGCCTTCAGCTTTTGGTCAGAGGGTGGCTTTGGGTGGGGTTTTAGCAGGAGTGTTTCTCAGGCAGGCAGGGATCCCTTCAGCCACACTTTGTTCTCTCAGAGGTTTTGATGGTTTCTCACTGCAGAGATGGGGGTCATTCCCTGGTCCAAGACCCGTTCTTCATCACAGCAGCCGTGCACAGACTTCAGGTAGGATGCTGGGGATGTGGGAATGGCCCAGTTGTGTGTGCTGTGTAAGCAGAGGCAGAAGGGCTGTTTTCACTCGGTGTCCTTGAATGGCCACATCCTGGCTGCCTATTCGTTAGCCAGGTCAAACACAGCAGGGCCAGGCTGCTTCACAGCGTTTCTCTGCACCCAGGACTGGATGGTGGCTCCTGTGGGGCTGGGCTGGAGGCAGCCCCACACCTCCCAACCCCA
>VZTX01029299.1:0-41313 GCA_013400915.1 Pardalotus punctatus | reverse complement strand
CCTCCTGCCTCGGCGGCTCCCTGGCCGTTAACCGCCTCCCTGCCGCGGCCCGCCGCGACCCACGGCGGCCAGCGCCGAGTCACGGCCGTCCCGGGTCCGGCCCCGGCTGTCCTGGCGGGATCCGGCCAGCGAGACGCCGCCTGAGCGGGGCTGAACACGGGGGGCCGGGGGTGCACCTTTCCATGCCCCCCCTCTCCCCGGCGCCCCCGCCATGCTCTTCGGTGCCCCGGAGCCAAGAGGGTGGCAGTATCTCCCCCCGCGCCCCGTGTCCGCCGCCCCCTCTCCACTGCGCTCGCTGTGCATCCGGGATGGGCTCCTCCGGCTTCATTTCTGACCCCCTTCCCTCCCTCCCTCGCTGCTCCTCATTGTTCCAGGGCGGCGCACAAGAAGTGGCGGGCACCAAAAGCAGTGACTAACTCTGCTAGAGAGACTGAGCCGGGGTCGCTCTCACCCTGTCCTGCCCTGCTGAGCCCTTGCTCCTCCTGGGGTCTGCTCCCTCCAGGGCACACTCTCGTCCACCCTGAGCACAGCCCCAAGCAGCACCCAGCCCCCGAGGCAGCACTGCCCTGCAGGCAGCGTGAGAAGCAGGATGTCCTCCTGTCCCGTCCTGCCGGCAGCCGTGGGGCTCTGCCTGCGTGGCTCAGTCATGAGGTGGTGGGTTCACCTTGAGGCACCAACCACATGGCACCCAGGTCTGGCTGCTCCCAACACACAACACCTCTGCCAGCAAGTTTTGATCTCTCCCAGCTTCCTGCCTTGGTTTCACCAGCTGGTGATGGAGGGTTTTCACAGCTAAAACGGCTGAACCAACCCCCTCATTCACAAGTCAAGCAACCCTCTGTTACACTGCCTTGTGGCAGAGTGGTGGGGGAAACACCAGCTCCCTGTCCCCAGAACAAGCCCAGCACCGGGTACCCCACCCCCAGCAGACATGGCTCTGCTGAGAAGGTGCGTGCCTGGCAGGGAATCTGGGGTCTCCGGAGGACAAGTGATGAGACAGCCACCCATGAGTGCGACAGGAGGCCTTGCCTCTCCTCGGGGATTGCGCTGCAGGTCAGCGTGACCTTCACTGTGCTGCCAATGCCAACGGCAAAGCTTTCCCCAGTCGTCCGGCAAGCGCACACGCATCTTCAATCTTCCCATCGATCTGTGCATGGCACACATGTTTCTGCCTCTGTATGGGTCAATACAGCATGATAGGCTGCCTCCGGCAAGGAGCACGCACAGCCCCAGCCCCCTGTTTCTCCCTGCCCAGGGGATGCAGCATGCACGTGCCAGCCCTGCACCCCCAGATCAGAAAGGCATGGTGGGAGTGGGCTGGGCAGGTGACTCAAGTGCTGCTGCCACCACAGGTGCCCCAGCCACATAGCCACCAGACAGACCCCAGCTGCGTTCATGGGGATGCTTGGCCCTCTGGGGGATGCTTGGCCCAGCAAGGACCATGGGCAGAAAGGGACTGATCCTGTGGCAAGGAGTTTCCATGGAGCCAGGCAATGGCCAGCCCTGGGTCTTTGGTCTGCAGAGCTGGGGGTGCAGTCCCTGCCTGCACCTCTCAGGTGCTGTGGTGGTGAGGGACATGAGGGCATGGAGGATCTGCTAGGTAGGTCACCCCATAAGTGCAGACCCTGAAGTATAGGGCAAACTGAGCTGTGCGAGTGCGGGACCAGCTGGAGCCCTCTGCCCTCTATGCGCTGGACATCATGGCATGGGAGCAAGACTGTCTCTTGACTCCCCGCAGGGCCCTATCTCCCATACCAAGGGGAACACAGGCCCCTGCTTTTTCTGGGCATCTTGAGCTCCATTATCAACTGCCACCTGGACTGGGGACATCTCTCAGCACCATCCCCACAGCCTGATCCCCTCCTGTGTGGCCAAAGAGGTAAGTCCTCTCCTGTCTCCTCTCCTGGCTCCCCTCCCTGTGGTACTCTGCTCCTGCCTGTCCACCCAGCAAGGGCAAATGTTGGTGTTGGGGGCTCATCCCCTTGCAGGATTACCCAAGGCTGGAGAGCAGCCAGGCTGGGTTGGGATCAAACTGTGCCCAAGTCAGTGGCATCCATAGCATAAGCCCCATCCCCAGCTGCAGCTGCAGGCCTTCTACAAGCCATGGAGAGGGGAGGACTATGGCTTCACAAACAGAGAGCACTGGAAGTGAGGGCATGCTGGGAGAGACACTGGGATGGAGGGGCAGGGAGTGGGGAAGCAGCATGGCTTGGGAATCTGGGCAGTAGGGCTTAGGGACTACTTTCTACTCAGACCATACAAGGTAGAGAACAAAGCAAGAGATAGGAATGACTGGTGCTGCCCCTTTGCCAACATCTCTGCAGGCCCCCAAGGTTCCGTGCTGGAGCCTCTCACCTGTGGCTGAGTGCCTGCACATGGGGGGGCATGAGGCTGCATGGGGGGACTCTGTGGTGTGTAGTAGGGCTCATCTTCCTCTTCACCTGCCCACATGCAGCTACATATCTGTCTGCCCACTGATGCTCCCTCATTCAGTCCTTGGATATGATGCTAAATGTCAGGAAAAACACAATGCCCTGGGCTCCAGCACTGACTTCACTAGCCACTGTGCAAGCAAGCCAACAGGACAGGAGAGCCAGCCAAGGGCTTGTCAGCAGATTGGGAAAGTGGAGTCCCCCCTGCTTACCCCTGTGCCCCCCAGCCAGGGGAATGCTGATCGTCAGGGACTTGGCACAGGGCCCATGTACTACACTCAGAGGATGGGGGGAGGCTGCGGGTGCTGGGGAAGACAGGACTGGAATTCGAAATGATGTTGACAAATCGGATAAATGGCCTGAAAACAATCAGATACAATTCAAAAGGACAAGTGCCAAGAGCCAGGCTGGGGCGGGAAGCAAATCTGCCCAGCAAGCAGAGGGCGAGCGGCTGGAGGGCAGGGCTGCCAAGCAGGCAGGAGGGCAGGACAGAGCCTGGCTCAGCAGTGGGCAGCAACATCAGCTTGTCTAACACCCAACCCCAGGACAATCCCAGGTGGATAAACAAGGCATGCAGAGGGGCAGAATCCTCAGGCAGGAAGTGTTCTGCAGGTGCAGTTATCTGTGTGAGCAGGAGCTGCATTTCCAGATGCCCAGCAGCCAGGCAGCTGCTTGGAAAAGCATCTGGGAGTTAGAAGAAAATAGGAGAAAGCTCATTCATTTGGGATATGGGATCGACCAATTTAATATGGGATGTCTGGCAGCCCTGTAACTCCACGGAAGTCAGTGAAAAGGACAACGTTGCTCAGGGCTGCGTGAGAAGGAGAATCATTCGTAAGGCATCTGAAGTGTTTGCTGGTGGCAAGGCCTTCCTGGGAGCCCTGTGTCTGGTCTGGGACACACATCAAGTAAAATCCAAACTAATTGTAAAGAGTAGAGAGGGTGGCACTAACAGAGCACAGTGATGGAGACCGGCTGGAGGCACTGGAGGTTGGGGTGAGAGCAGAGGAAGTTAAGAGGCTGCATCCATAGACAAAATAACTGAGCACAGGAGGAGGGGGCTTTCTAGAGCATCAGGGCCCTGACACACCATAGAATACAGCAGAAGATGGATGAACTCTCCACATGGGAGAAGCTGCCACACAGTCTGGAGAGATGTTTGGCGAACCTGACCCTGCTGTGGTGCCCTCCAGCACCCTCATGGTGATTCATCCCATCCAAGACACTGGCACTGTCTGTTTCTATTCTTAGCCCAGTCTGGAGGAGGGTTTGGTTGTGATTTCCCTTTCTTGTCACCCAGCCGATGGATTGACTCTTTTCCATACCAAGACCCAAACTCCCACTACACTCCAGCACTGGTGCTGTGCCACTGCAGTGAGCTCACCCTCCCCACCAGCCTGTGGGGCTGGGGCTCCTCAGGAGGGGTGCAGGGGATCAGCTCGGGGGACCAAATGGTCCCCTGTGGCCAGGGCAGCCCAGGAGGGTTGGGTACACAGGTGACAGGACAGTTACAGACTGGGGTGGGCAGCAGGCAGCTGCCTGACAAGAGACCCCTAGCAGGGAGCTCCCACCTGATACTTTGTAAGGCCAAACTGGCTGGGATATGGATCCAGCTTGCTGAGTGCTTCTACTGCCAGCCCAAGCCTGTGAGCTGGCTGCCACGTCTTCCTCGCCAGCTCCTCACACTCCAGAGTTGGCGCTGGCCACAGCCCCATGCCCAGAGGGAAGTGGATCTGGGGCAATCATTAATTTTGATCTAATTGAAGGGAACGTGACTGCGGAGCCCAGCTGGCCGCAGCACTCAGCTCTGCCTCATGCAAGTTGTGTCCTCTGAGACCCTTGCACACACATTGCCTTAACAAGAACAGCCTCCTTCCATGGCCTCCCCGGCATGCTGCCGGCGCCTGCCCAGCAGGTCAGGCTCCACAGCAAGGACAGAGAGTGCCTCAGCTGTGGGGAGATGTGGGATGACAAGATGTCCACTCCAATTACAGGAGAGCAGGGCTGGCGACAGCATGATGAGCATGCCAGGCATCACTGCCTCCTGTGGAGCTGGCTGTGGGGGGGCCACAGGAGCAGTAATGCTGCCTGCACCCCACTTGCTGAAACCTCTGCACACCATCATCCTGCACCCACTGAGAGTGGTGGGGCTGGGAATGGTGGGAGGGAGCTGTAGGCACCAGAGTAGGAGCAGAGCCATGGCTGTGAGCACTGCTACCAGCTGCATGGCACTGGGATGGGGAAGATGGCAGCTTCAGTGCTGCAGACCAGCCTCGCTGCTGGTCCTGGTCCCCAGTTTAGCCCACTGTGGCAGATGACAAGTCTGCCAGGGCCAGCAGATGCATGGGAGATGCAGCACCCCATTAACGCGCTGACCCTGTTTACGTAAACTACCCCAATTAAACACGATACCTTATTAAATGCTTTACCCCAATTAAGTGCAATACCTTAATTAATGCAACACCCCAATTAAAGACAACACTCCCATTCAATTTATTCCTTCATTAAGTGCAAAACCTCAATTACAAAGTCTCTTTTGTAAGCTGAGTGCATGAGCTTGCACAAGGTGTCCTGGACACCTTTTGCTGTTGCCAGGAAAATAACACTGAGTTTATGTGACTTTTGGGGTCCTTTCTCCAGGAATTTAAGGAGTGGGTTTCAGTAGGATCTCGGTGTAAGAGCATCTGTTTGGTGTCTGGGAGAACAATGCCTGCTAGGGGAAAATCAGAGCTAGGTTAGATCCCATGAACACTCAATGGGGTAATGGACCCAATCCCTGGGTCATGGGAGAAAAGGGTCTGTACTGAGCCCAGGCTTATTCCACAGTGTTTAACCCTGGTGAGCAATGACACCTCACTTGTCACCCTCCTGACTTCCTCTTTCCAGAAATGCTCACCCAGCCAGCTCTCGCCCCTGTGCCCACGAAGAGGCAGCAAGCAGTGGATGCTGTGGGCTTCCCACCCATGCACAGCAGTCCCTGCTTCTGGTCTCCATCTGAGACACCCCACATGCCACGGACCTGCACTGCCCTGGCTCTGCCAGGCTGAAAGACAGAGGAGCAGGAGAGATCAGCACCCCTGTGCATGTTCTGCTCTGACCCTGACAGTACAAACCACCCCCAAACTGAGCCAGCCACTTGATCACACTGCACAAACATCCTCACTGAGAGAAAACACATCTAAAAGCCTCCCAGATCCATGCAGAGGAGCAAAACAGAGTTCCCTAGCCAGCAGGATGCCAGACATTTAAGCACAGAAGGTGTTCAGCATCCCCAGGAGGATGCTCAGCCCAGCACCCATCTCCTGACTCTGGATCTGACAATGCTCACTGGCCCGTGACCAGTAGGAGGTCAGGCTCAGCTGACGTTGCCCTCCAATCCTGAGTGGGAGGAGTGCAGGAAATGGCCTCACCACCCTCAGAGCATCCCCCAAGGCTGGAAAGGCCGTCGCAGACGTGACCAGAGAGCGGCTGCATGGCAGTCGGAGCCCTGGCTCTGTGCATAGGCGATGGGATGTGCACAGTCCCTCCTGCCCTCAGCAGTGTTAGGAAGGGGAAGGCACCCTGGGAGCCATTGCTGCAGCGTGCAGAGACAGTCATTTGGTTTTATAGCCTTTTATTGCTGCAGCTGGTTGGTCCTCCCTTCTCCCTGCCATCTTGAGGAGGGCAGCCAGGCAGGCTGGCACATGGCCATGCTGTGCTGAGCAGCTCGGCAGTAGGGCACCCTCCTGGGGTGCCACTGGACTTGCAACGCTAGCAAAAACACCAGCACGGCAGGGAAACTGGCTCAGCACCTTGCTGGGACAGTCCTCAGCACTATTTCCCTCCCAGCCCCTCTGCCCACAGCTTGAGACCCACTGCCTCCACTACTTGTCACCTGCCTGGTGGTTTATAAAATTTTAAAGTTAATGGTGTAATAAACTCCAATAATGATATTGCAGCTGCACTGGGGCATCCTGGGATGAATACATTACAGGAGCTGCAGCAGTGAGGCAGAGAGGGCAGCACTGGAAGATGCTCCAGCCAGTGCAGCCAGAGATGGACAAGCTTCACCCAGTCCTGCTGTGAGCAGGGTAACCCCCTGCTTAACTCCCTTCCAAGCAACAACTAAGCAAAGGTGACTGGGGGTGGGCAGCTCACCATAGCCACAGCCCTCCCTGATCACAAGGCAGGCCAGAAGACCCTCAGGGATTTGGGAGGAGCTTGAGCCCCTAAGGCAGCCTACCATCAGTTTCTGATTTATGCACAGGGGAACTGGACTGAGCCTGGAGGACCACCCTGCTTCCAGCTGTGGGTGGCCTCCACAGCACTAGGCTCCATGCTTGGGTGAGCCCCAGCCATCATGTTCAGCCCCCAAGCACCAGCTGGGGGTCCCCATACTGACTCAACAGCCCTGGCACGCCCCCATCAGGGCTGGCATGCTGGCATGCACAGTTGCAGACATGGGTAGGGTTGCTGCTGAACAGAGCTGGCACAGCTGGGATGGCATCTCATAGCCAAGGGGACATGCCAAGAGCTGTGCCACACTGGAGAGGCAGTATGCAGAAGGACGCAGCCTTGTTGTGGTGGGCAGGGAGGATGAGAGCCCCTCACCCAAACAGCCCTGACCCTGCACCAGGGAGCAGGTCTCTTGTGCACTGGCATGAGAGCAGAAGGGTGATGGATGCTGCAGGGCTGAAGGCCAACACAGCAGTGTCAGGAAGCCCATCACCAGCTTCTTCAGATACCCCTGGAGAGGTGCAGCCTGCAAGTAGCCCCAGTGCAGGACACAGGTAAGGCTGGCACCCCAGGAGCACCCACACTGGGCAGCAAGGCTGGTACCCACCCACCCCACTCCTCCACCTCGTGTCTGGCCCTGAGTGATGCGAGAAGCTGGATGGGAGTGTGCCCAGCCAGCGGAGCGTGCGGATGTGCTCTTCATGCTCTGAGAGACAGCATTCAGCTGCTCCCTCATGCTCAGCTGTGCCTGCAGGCCCCATCCTGCCATGTCCCCTGCAGTCATCAGCATCCGGTGCTGGGTCAAACACCCTGAGGCTCCTCCTGGCCCTGGACTGCTCCTCCTGTCCTATCTGCAGTACTTCACGAAGGCAGCTCCTGCTTCCCATTTGGCTTTCCTAAAAACAACAGAGTCGTAAACTGCCAGCAGAGCTGCCTCAGCACAGCAATAGGACTGAGGTTTTAAATGCACCCAAGTCAGGAGGCTGGGAGTTATGATTCCCCAGGCAGCCATAGCTCAGCTGCATGGTGCCCATGACGGTCCTGTGCGTGCACAGCCGTGCACCATGGGCAAGGGGAGAGTTAGTGTTACCATGGGAACCATTGCTCCCCATTTTCCAACATTTGTGTGATTAAAACCTCAACCTTAATGCCATAGCTCCACTGATGACATATACAGATGGGCACCCTGCCTGCCCTCTCCAGGCTGCAGGCTGAAGGGGCTGGAAGCCAAGCCCTGGGCTGCCCCTGCCCCTTGATGGCTGGTGCAAAGGTTGTGGACAGACTGGATCTGCAAGATGAATGGGAAGTTGGAGAAAGTCGCTGGGAAGTGAACCCAGGACTGAGTACACCATAGGCACAGCACACAGCTGGCCACCAAGCTCACTGCATAGGCTGTGAGTGCTGAAGGCAAGGCAGGTGCCACCTGGCTGTGAAGCAGGTGGCAAACACGGCACATGCTCTGTGCCAGGGGTAGAGGAACTGGTGCCTTCAGCACCCTGTGTGCTCTAAACCCCAGGCACGCTGCTGGCACCAAGTGCATGTTGCAAACTCCAAACACCTCCTTGTGCTTCATCTGGAGCATACTGCCAATAAGGAAAGCATCTGACTACCGAGCATCCTGGAAGCATTGACCCCAAAGGTGAGCTGGGCCACTGCAAACATGACACCATCAGGCACCAAGCACCAGCTCCCTGCAAACTGGCAGCTGATGCTGAGCACTGAGGGCAGTGCCAGTGCCGCATGTGCCACAGACACTGAAAACTGTGCTGTGGACATAGGATGCGTGGCAGACTGTGAGCTCTAAGTACACTGGAGAGAGCCTCAACAGGGACAGCACAGGCTGGTGGCACAGCTAATGCAAGAGCTGGCGCTAGCAGTGCACACAGACTGTGCAGCTGCTCCAAAGCAGGCCAGCATCTGGCACCAAGCACAGGTTGGATAGCAGGAACAGCATTAACCCTGCAGCAAGCTCTGTAAATGGCAAAAGCATCAGGAAGCTTGTGCTGACCACATCATGGGCTGCACTTACAGGGCATGCTGCAAGCAAGCAGTGCGTTGGGCACTGGGGCGGGATGCAGGCCAAGTGCTGACACCTGCGGGAGTGAGTGGGAGTGGGAGTGCACGGGCAGCGGGAGCACGCTGTGGGCACCAAGGCTGAGCCCACTGTGAGCATTGCACATGCACTGGTGCTGGGCACCAACCAGAGAACCAGCAGCCTGCTGTGAACACTCATCCCACCACGGGAATCAAAACACTGAGCACACCGTGGAGAGCTGGCTGGTGCGAGCATGGGCTATGTCGCAAATGCCAAGTCGAACAGACACTGGGCACACCTTGAATGCAGAGATTGCTGAGCGCTTGGCAAACATGATACCAGAGCTGACACCAGACACTGAAGGTGCTGCAAACATCATTGGTGGCGGGGCGCACACCCTGAGCACACTGTGCTGAGTGCTGCTGACACGGAGTGCGAGGGCTGTGTAAATAACAATGATGCCACAGGTATTAAGTGCTGAGCACTCTGCAATTATCAAGCAAACTGTGGGCATCAAGCGCTGCACACACCACGACTGCAAACACACTGCAGGCACCAATTTGACAAATAAACTCCTGATAACAAGCATGTGGCTGGTGCTGAGTGCACTGAAAAGAGTGTGTGAGTGTGGGTACAGAGTGCCACAGGCTATTGCATACACCAAATCTGGCACAGGCACTGAGGATGCTGCACACATCAGCTCAGGCATTGTGTGCATTGCAAATACCCAATATAGCATGGGCACCAAATGCCAACCAAATCCTTCACTGGCTCCTAGCTGTATGCTGCACTATAAATAAGAAATGTGCCAAGTCACCACCCTCTAAATGCATTGCAAACACCAAATGGTTGCAGACAGCATGCAGTCTCATGCTGCCCATTGAGAACTGGTCATGCTGCAGCCAGCCCTCTTCCTGTGCCAGTCTCAAAGCCCAGGCACTGCAACACCAGTTGGTGGCACCGAGCGCTGACACACCATATCACAAACCCACCCTCAGTGGGCATTAGCAACTAGAGTGAAGGCAGCCTGGCCTGGAGGCTGACAGCCCTGTGGTTCCCCCACATCAGGGTGTGTGGGGTCCTGCCTGTCTCCTGGGGAGTGACAACCATGTAGTAGTGCCAACAGTGCAGTGTGTGCTGGTGTGCTCAGGGCCTGTTATTTCATTTTCACTTGTCCCATCCCATTAGCACAGCTGTCTGCCACCAGAGAAGGGAAAATTGATGCTAAACGGGATATCAATTTATCATGGAGTGTGTCACCCGCCGCACGGCTCTGCCAGCCGAGCAGCAGAGACGCGCTGCACCAGCCAAGCAGCACCTGTAATTAACAGCTCTTCAGCCTCCCCCGCACACTGCAGCCTGGGCACCAGCTGGTGGGTGTGATATGGGGAATCCCAGCTGCAGTACCACCCTCCACCCTGGCCTGGACCCCAGCATCACTCCTCAGGGCCATGTGTGCCCACCTCCCAGCCAGGGACAGAGGCAGTTAGCAGGTTGCATGTGGGTATGCTGGGGATGCCAGCCTGAGGGATGGCTTGGAGAGCCAGCTTAGAGAGAGAGGTTTGTCCCCTGTCCCAGCCCTGCCTCAGCTCTTTTCACCCCTGCCCTGATCCCTCACTACTGAGATGTCCCAGCACAAGGCAGAACTGTAATTCATGAGGTGACGGTGCCCAGTGAGTAACAAGCTGGGAGCCCAGCTCTGGGGCATGAGTTACAGCCGTTGCCTGTGCTCAGTGAGACATCAATCCTGTCTGGTGGCGGGGACAGAAATGTAGAGTTCCGCGTGCCAGGAAGGGGCCGCAGGATGGGCCATCAATCCTGGGCAGGAGGATGTGGTGCCAGCACAGGCAAGGCTGGAGGGCACTCACTGAGATAGCCCCTTCACATCCTCATGTTTACCTCTGGTTCTCCTGGGTGCCCCCAGCCCCAGGAGAATGCAGGCTGTTGTGCCCAGTCCATGCTGCCCAACTGAGGGGCCACAGCAGAAGGGATGTGCCAGATGTGACTTCCCCAGCCCTGGGGGAATATCCCAGCAGCCATTCTGTGGGAACAGGAAGGATGGAAGGGCCCACTGGGACAGCCTAGTACAGAGCCAGGAATGGGGTCCCAACCTGGTGCCACAAAAATCTCTGGGTGTTTCTCCACAAGCAAGCTCTCGATCCCTGCTATTCCGGGCTACTAAACTGTGCCCTCACCTCCCTTCAATGTCCCTGTCATACAGGGGTGCTGCAATCACACAGCACCTTCCCCATTGTGCCCTGGCAGGAGTGGAACCAAATCCCACCCAGCCTCAGCTGGGCACTACCACCCCTGCCCTGCACCCTGCATGCCCGAGTGGTGCAGCAGTGGCAGTGGCAGTGGCAGTGGCAGTGGCATTGGCAGTGGCAGTAGCACAGCAGGAGGGAGCAGGCGAGTGGGGCAGCCAGCTGAGCCGAGGCTGTTTGCAGCTTTGATGTTAAACACCCAGAGATGAAATGTGTGGCCCGGGGCTGGGTCCCTTGCAGCCAGCCGCCGGCCAGCCTCTGGCTGCGGAGCTGTGCCAGCGCTGGGGCCGATAATTGGATGCATGTTTCTTCCAATGAGTTTGTATCATTTTTATGTAAATTTGACATTTTCCTGATGTTCTGTAATGTGCACAAAGCAAGTGCCGCTCCTGCCGTCGGCAAAGCCTATTTCCTTCCTGTCTGAAGTGCTGTGTTGATTTAAGGGCCTGCTAATACGCACAGCCGGGCCCCCCCGTGCACACGCACGTGCTCACACGTGGCTCACTGGCTCCGATCTCTCTCCGTCAGTCTCATGTTCTGCTCCCAAGCACCCAATCCCATGTCCAATCCAGGGCCGTCCTGCACTGGGACAGCATGGAGCTGGCCCCCCCTCAGAACACAGCACCTTCTATATCCATCTCATGTGCCACCAAATCCCCACTAGGACCACTGTATGCCACTTGGCTTTTTGGCTCATCCTGATGGAGGTTAAGGGGTTCCTCCGTGCCCAGCATGGCAGGAATGCCACCAGCCGTCCCTCAGGGCTCTTTCTTCTCCTATTGAAAGGTGGGAGGAGATCAGAGCCCAGGAGCCAGAGAAGGAGGAAAGGAAACAGGAATGAAGAGGCACCTTTCTGGCAGCACAGGGAGGTGCTGCCAATTAACCGATTTCAGGGGTCTGTGCAATGGGAGCTTCGGGCATTGCTACTTGGGAGTTGCCAGTGGGGCTGGGGTGCATCAGCCCAGGCATCCCGTGACACTCCTGGGCAGGGCTCCGTGTGTCCCGGTCCCGGACCACCTGCCCACGGGCATCAGCTGTGGCACTGGGGGTCCCTTCCTGGGGGTGAGGGCACCCCCGTTCCCACATCCCTGGCTTCTTGTGCTGCACAATTTTCCTGGGCTCTCTCTGTGGTGCAAGCAAGTGGGTTTCAAAGGCAGTGCAGCTATTTAAAGCCCGTATTGTTCGCGTCCTTGACACCGACAGCTACATCCTGCTGTCGTTCGATGTGAGCGCATCCTGGCCCGGCCAGCCAGAGGAAGGCAGCTAATGAAGAGCAAGTGCAAAGACGCCTCTTCTTTGTCCTGTTCACAAAGCAGCTTCCCAAACAGTCCCCCTCCGCCCTTCACTGAGCAGCTATTTATAGTTCCCCTTCCCCAGGGCACGCTGGGAGTTTCCTCCAGACAGTGATGCCTTGGGATCCCTTCAGTGGGCCACAGAGATGAAGGCTCTCTAACCCCTCAGCCCTGAGAGCTGACAGCAAATATGCCCCATCCTTGCATGCTCCCCTTCCAGGGGCAGCCATGAGGACAGCGGGGTCAGCCAGGGCCAGGGAGAGAGTGGGCTTCCCACAGGGTCAGCTCCCTACCCAGCCCTGACAGCCAGTGGTCCTGAGGGAGCTTCTCCATCTGGGCAGCATAGCTGCCTCTCTCCTCTTCATTCCTGTAGGCGAGCACACATCTGCTGCCGTTGCTCCCCTGCCTGCCTCAGGCGCAGGGCTTCGCAGCTGTGGGACACAACAGTGGGCCAAGTGCCTCACCTGAACCCTCCATGCCCGGGGCAGCCTGGCCCCCCATCACAGGGGGCATCTGCTGCACCCCCGTGCCAGGTGCTGCTCTCTCCAGCGAGAGGCTATGACAGGAAATTAAAGATTAATGTTCCCCACGGCACCTGTGCCAGCAGCGCCCACGGTGCTGCGGACGTGCCCGGCATGGCAGCCTGGGAGGGGGGGGGCAGGGAGGGGCCTGGGGCATGTGACCAGAGAGCAGAGGGGCTATGTAGGAGGCAGAGGTGGGATGAGGAGGGAAAGGATTTGTCCCCTGTGCGCTGTCATTGCGTTGGAAATTCCCCTCTGCAGGCAGGGCAGAGAGGCAGCTGTGGAGGATCTCAGGTCTGGAAGATCTGTGCAGAGCACTCAGCCCCTTCCCTACCTCTTTCAGGGTGGGGAGCCACCAGCCCCTCGAGGGACACTCCAGGGCAGGCTAGGGGATCCAGCACCTGGCTAACTGGCCACCTGGCGCAGTGAGCTGGGCTATGCAGCTGAGCGGGCAGCATGATGCGAGGAGCATTTCCTCCCTCCCACTGGGAGGGGATTAAGCTCAGCCAAGCTCTGGCTGGCAGTGGCCGTGCCCACACAGCTGCATGTGTGGCTGCAGCTGCTTCCTCAGCTCCCAGGGCAGCCGGCTATTGCATCCTTCTGTACCCACTGCTTGCTCCTGGGGCACTCCCCCCTGTTCTCAGGGCACAGGTCTGTGCCAGATCCCGTTGAGCCCTGTACCAACTTCCACGGGCACATGCTGAGGCCCACAAGGGTGGTGGCACCTGTTCCCCCACTGCCTGCCTGGACATGCACCCACTAAGACCATGGGTCTCTCCCGGCAAACACCGGGCACCTTGGTGTGCAGGGCTATGGTTTTGTGAAATATGGCCCCTATAAATCCCGTCGTGTGCGTGCCATAATTCTCAATATATTTTCAAATATAGTTCAATTATTTTTCCCATATATCATGGGGAAATTGCATTGGCGAGTGGCGGCACTAAGCAGGGAGCGCGTGGCGGGGCGGCATTAATAGGATTGTGCATGGTATTATGCATGAGGTCGTTCAGGACACAGTGGGGAACCTCCCGTGCTCCAGAGAGACGGGAAGGAATAAATCAGGCTATTAGCCCAGCACCTTGCTCAGGTCTGCAGGGGATTAATCTCTACAGCGTGTCGGGATTCCAGCTGGGCTGTCTCCCTGGGCTGTCTCACTGGGCTATTCTCAGGAGCTCTGTCCCACTCTCTGCCCATGCCTGCCCAAAGCACCAGGGAGCAGAAGCAGTGCTGAACATCACCAGAGTGGATGTGACATGTCACTGGGGAGAAGTTTACCATGACTGCATGCAGGGCAGGCCCTGGGCCCACCGTAGAGGCAGGTGTGACACTCTGGGAAAACCCTGGCTATCTTGCGACCTTCTTTGGAAAAGCCTCATCCTTGGCTTGAGCTTGCAGTCCTTGTTCCAGCCCTGTGTGAGGCCCTAGCAGCTTTGTGCCCCATGTCACCCTGCAGGTGGGCAGCACGGGGTACCCTTGTCGTATCTCGCCTTGAGACAGCAGCTCAGCCAGCAGTACCTGGAGAGCCGCCACAGCCTTCAGGACAGGCGCGTATAATCAGCCGGGACAGTCACATTTCCTTCAGTTCTCCATGAATATTAATGCAATTTGTGCAGAGCTGCCGGAGCTGATCTACTGAGCCAGAGGGGAGAGGGCAGCCTGGCCCCCCAGCTCTCCCTGGGTCCCATGGGAGCTTGCTGGGATTGGTCCCTCTTGGCAGTGCTGCTGCGCACACCTCCACAACACAGCCACAAGCAGTGAGATGGGAAGTGAGGGTGCTGGGAGCAGTGACCTTGGGAATGGAGGTAAGGGATGTCAGTGTGCAAGGTGGGGCTGGACACTGCTGTGCTGGGTTTGCAGAAGGAACATCTGAACCAGCCACACACCCCCATGAACAGCACAAAAGCTGGTCCTGGATACCAGGCTTGTGGACTACTTGCCTCCTTCCTGTTCGCCTGGGACAGCCTGGAAGCATTAGCACCACGTGAATGCTGCCAGCTGGGAGGGAGCCCAGCATGCAAGCAGCAGGAGACCTTGGTTGTATCTCTCCAGGGTGTCTCTATGTGAGGGCAACTGGAATTACTACAGAGGCCAGACATCCAGGGCTGCCTCTATCCTGGTAACACACAGGATGTTTGCTCCCGGGCACAGGGCTTGGTCCTCTAGGAGCAGTGAAGAGCAGCATCCCTCCAGGAGCATCCTGTGTATTGCAGATGCCACCCTCTGTGGGTCCTGAGGGCTGCCTGGCCCCACAGTGGGTGCTCCACAGCAGGCAGGGAGGGGAAGGACCTGCAGGGCCAGGGCATGGGTGCTCTCTGGCAGCAACAGAGCTGGCAGTGCCAGAGCAAGCAGCAAGTGCAGGTGAGGTTTACAGTAAAGGGAAAAACAAATTATTAATCATGAGAGCAGCCCCAGCCGGGCTGTCAGGGCCGCATGGGCTCATGAATATTCAGCATCGGGCTGAGCACTAAATCTCATTTAAATGTCAGGGACCATTAGGCAGACAGGGAGGGGGCTGGGATGGCAGCTCCCCACTCTGTGCCAAGCCCCGCATCAGATGGATGGGCTGGGACTGGGGTGCTGGCACCCTGCTGGCATGGCTGGGCAGGGGTCATGCTAGTGCTCTATGTGTCCCTACTCCAGGACCTGGGTGCTTCTTGGGAGTATCTGAGACCCCCAGACACCTCTGCTAATCCTGAATGTCTTCTGATTACTGCTGGGGGCTGAAAACCCTTACCAAGCACCCTACAGATGCAGACACAGCCAACCCCATGCCCTGCTCCCCTCTGGCAGAAGAACAAACCCTATCAAATCACCAGCCCAGCTAGGTTTGGCCTGGCAGGACAGTCTCCTGGCCCCTGGCATCCCAGCCAATCCTCCTTATTCCTCAAGGCACGCACAGGAGCAGCTCCATGTCCTTCCCTGGACACAGAGCTGGTGGATGCTGGAGGGTGCCAGAGGGGTGTCCAGAGGGATGTCTGGGAGGACTGAGGCCATGCCAGGGAGGTGCAGGCAGTACATTCAGGGGTCTGCACACTTGAAACCCTCCTTTGGAGCCCATCCTTTGGTGGTGCCTGGACACCATCCCTCTCGAGCCACCTGCTGTCCATACTCAAGAGTGGTTGGTGGCTCCAAGTGGTGCCCGCAGCGGCAGCAATGGCAGGAGGCAGCAGCAGGCAGCAGGAAGGAGCAAGCATGCCTGGGCACTGCCTCCCTGTGCTGGCACTCACACTCTCTCCAGCTCAGCAGGGGCCTGGCAATTACACGGATATGTTTAAGCTCTTAATCCTACTGAAGATTATTCCAAGGTCAGGGCACCAGGCAGGTCCCCATGCACTGCCAGGCTGCAATGCATCCCTGCTGCCATCTGCCGGGATAGCCCAGCTGAGGGGACACTGGCACACAGGGGCTCTTCCCATGCCTGGGCCACCAGCATCCCTCCACCCATGGAATGGCCAAAGTCTTGAGCCTGCTGGCATCTCCTGAAGGCTGGAGGCTGGTGTGGGTGACCCTGCTGGCAGCCTCTCCCAGGTGCTGGTGCCAGCCACTGGTACTATCCCCAGTTCTCCCACCTCACAGCTCCATCAGCTACCTGATTTTCTGTCATGGTGCTCCATGGGAAGCATAGGTGGCCTGAAGAAGAGATCTCTCCAGCAGGGCACGGGAGACATCTTGGACTTCTCATGGATGTGGCTGGGGATCCAGAGCTGCTGTATGCCTATCCAGGGTGATACTGAAGCTTGGAGCTGCAGAAGAGTGCCTTAGCCTGGGTCTGAAGAACCTTGGCAACCAAAGAGATGGCTCACAAGTTCTAAAATGTCTATAAATGCTGGCACTGGCAGGTGATCATCTAAGAGCAACAAGTGTCTTGAGGATGGTGCAAACCAACTTGGAAGCAGGTCTGAAGCCCACTGCAGAGCGGGACCATTAACTACAGCAGGTCATACCCTGGGCCATGCTGGGGTCTCCCCCAGACCACTCCAGATGAGCAGAGATGCTTTATGGAGCCATTGTCCCAGACTGAGGTGGGTAGTGTGGTGATAACTAAAAGGAGGGAAGGTGCCCAGGACAGGGAATAGGTGCTTGGCCTGGGCAGTGGCACACAGGAATCCCCCTCCTGCCCTCTGCATTGCTCATTGGAAATCAGCACCCACTCCCCGGCACAGCCTCGGTCCTGCCCTGCCCACTGCTGACAGCTGATGGAGCCCTGCAGGACTTGGCATTTCCTCCCTAGGAAGATGTGTAAATGCTGCAATCCATCACTGTCCCGTCTCCTACGGTAGGCCAGGTGGCTGGGGACAGGGCTCTGGGATGGGGTGTGTTGTCTGGCACTACCGGCTGTTTAGAGTGGGACTCCTTGGGGCCAGTCCCAGGGAACAGGGAGAGGATGATGCACGCTGCATGTCTGGGTGATACCTGTGACCACGCTGCACCATTTGGATGCACAACTGACATTAGACTCACCCTACTGGGCAGGGGCAGAGCCTAGAGCAGCACTTTGTCTGATCTTCACTTCCAGAATCCTGGAATCCCAGAATCCCCTCAGCAAGATGCTTCTCCAGGTCAGCACACACTCCCTCCTGCTGCAGGGTGTGCTGGTGACCAGCACTGGGTTGCCCTGCTTTCCCCTCCCAGCAGGGCAGCCATTCCACATACCAGCACACAGACACAGCTGCCTGCACCCCATGGCACAACCCAGAGTACCCCCCCCTCAGCCCCATGGAGCTGCTTGCACCCCAAAGCCCTGCATCTCCTCCTACTACTGGTTGGGAAGGTAAAAAAAAAAATAAATTAATGATTATTAGGAAGAGCTAAAGCAGAATTGCAAATGTTATTTCTCTGGTAGATGGATGATAGCAGGATGGATGATAGATAGCTGGATGGATGGATCTCTTTCCCTCCAAGCTGTAACCCCCTTCCAATCGCTCCCTCCGGAGCGCTGCTGTCACCTTGTCTCTGCTCAGAAGGGCTTTTACTGGCTCACTGGGGGATGCACGAGAACAGGTTATTAATACATGGAGAGGGGGATGGAATCCATTTGACTTGAAAATAGCTGAGAAACTGAACTGCACTTTTAAAATCTGCTTTTAATCAGAAGGAAAAGAAGAGAAGTTTGAACAATTAGGGAGTAATGAAGAGCTTTGGAAAAAAAAAAAGCTCTCTGAAGATTAGCTAAGATTTTTACAGCACTTGGAGAATTTAAAGAGCTATGCTGGTATTGAGTAAAACGATGCAAATATTCCCCATGAAGATCAGAGGCAGTGGGATTGGCGGCGAGTGCCAGCGCCTGGATGTCCGGTCAGGTTCAGCACCAGTTTGCCATGAGCAGTGACGCTGTGCTGCCTGTAGGGCAGGGCAGGCAAGCAGCTGACAGCAGCAGGGCTAACCTGTGCCACCGTCCATGAGAGGTCATGGGAGCGTGGCCAGGAGGGAGCCCCAGTTTGGCCATAGATGGAGAGCCATGGTGGACTCTGTAGTAGAAGTGCAGCCACCATGGCAAGGCTGGACACATCCCTTCCACTCCAAGCCCTTGGCAAGAGAAGCAGAGGTGATCCCCTAGGGCTTTGGTTTTTGTGGGTCCAAGGATGCCCAGCAGATGGTCATGAGCAGGAACTGCTGATGGCACATCCCTGAAGGAGAGCACACGGAAAATGTCCTCAGGTGGTCCCTGAGGCTCAGACACAAGATGGGCAGCCGTGACATTGGCATCCCCTGCCCCAAGCCAAGCCCTGGCCTCCACCATGCAGGGAAGCCGCCAGCCAGCCCGTCTGTCCCAGCCAAGCTGGTGGCTGCTCCTTCCCAGTACCTGCCAAGGGCCCATCACCGGGAGGTGAGCGCGGGGGCTGCACAGCCGTGCACAGCAGCAGCTGGGTAATTTTCATGCTAAGTGAAAAGTAAAGTGCACAGACTCTTTATTAGAGCGAGCACGGTGTGGGGAACAATGAAGGCAGTGATGATCGTTAACTTTCTAATCGGAGGAGAAAAGTCCTCAATGCAATTTTTATGGTAATAACATCGACACTAAAGATAATTGCTCCCCGCGTCGCGCTTAGCGCCAGGAAACTGTTTGGGAAAAAAACATTAATTTGCAGGAACTGAGCCAAAGTTTCCTTAAGGCAGCTGTTCCCTGTGCCACCCTGTCCCCAGCCCATGCCAACACTGCCTGCTGGCTGACCCCTTGCCCTTCCACCTCTGCCCACGGTGACACCCCTCATGCCTTGTGCCAGCCAGGCTAAGTTTGCACCATGCTGGTTCTGTCTTTCACAGCATAGGTTCCCTGGGCTCAGCTTAACAGGAAATGCTGGAGACGGTGCAGCCCACCTCTGCGGTGGTGGAAGAGGGCCAGAAACATTTTGGGTGATGTGATAGAGCAGCGCTCATACTGCAGTAAAGGGGATGGGCAGGGCTGCCCCATGTGCCGGGACCACCTTGAAGAGGGAGGAATGGGAGCTCTTGCTCCCTGGGGAATAATAAGCACAGGAGAAATTACAGCCAGGTGACATTTTAACGAGCTGGCGTCCTGTGTGGCATTAATATTCCAGGGGCTGCAATTCCCTCGTGGGTGTTTGAGAGATGAAAAAAAATCCCAGCCCAGTAAAATCAAATAAATAAATCTCTGCCTAAGCGTGGCGTCTCTCCCGCCCCCGGCACGGAGCGGGTGGCACGCGGTGTGATTTCCCCTGTGATCCCCTGCCGCCGAGCAAGCAATCGTCTCATCTTTGAGTGTGGCGGCAGGATGATTTATCCTGGCTCCCGGCGCCCCGGCTGGGGCGAGAGCGTGGGGCCGGAGATGATGCATTGGGCAGGAGCAGAGGTGGCAGCGGGGGGGAAGGCGGAAGAGCAGGGTGCGCACACAGGCCACCATTCAATTCTAAATTAATTTTAATATTTGACAAATCAAATCTACTTAGGTGAGCCATGGGCCGTGCAAAGGAGATTTATGAGGCTTTGGGGCTGTCGGCTGCACGTGTAGCCCTTATTTGCCGCTGCCCGATGGGGTTCCGGCACTCGCAGCTTCACTAACTCCACCCTCCCCAGGAGCAGGGATGCAGACAGTGAAACAGAACAGTGGCAAGAAAATTGTTCCAGACTCTAAGTCCTGGCCTATTAGGCTGGCAAGAGTGGCAGACCCTTTGCCTGCCCCAGCTCTGAGCCCACTGGCAGAGCAGGCAGCCCAAGCGCTGTCCTGGCTGTAGCTGGATGTGGTACCTGATGCCCAGGATGTCCCTGGCAACTCCAGCTGAGCTGGAGAAAGACAGCCAGTTCCAGCCTGCTGAGGACAATGCTGGAGCAGTTTCCCATGGGTTGGGGGGAATAACAGACCTTGTGGGGAGAAGAGCCATGCTGTGATCTGGTGGTGGTGTGCAGGGTGTGCAGAGCCGTTCGCCTGCAGGACCATTTCAGTCCCAGCTTCATCAGGCCCACAGATTCATGGGCCGTGGGAGGTGACAGGAAACCTGATAGGTTTTAGGACAGCAACATGCCCTGAATCCGCAAGGTGCCTGAGCAGGCGAGGCAGGGAATCCAAAATGTTTACAGCCTCAAGGGACTGCGGAGCAATGAAGGCAGGCTGGGCTGCCTGGGATGAGATTTCCATGCTGGGGACAGACTGCTGCCATCCCTAATGGAAATCCCTCCCTCAGCATGGGCATCTCCCCAGCAGCTCTGCAGAACTGGTAGGGGAGACTTAGGGAAGCCCAGTGCCCCCAGGCTGAACCCACTCCTGTGGGAAAGCTCCAGCATGGGGGCTCACCTGGATTGCAGAGGTCTCTCACAGTGATGCTAGAGAGGGGTCTTTAGTGCTTTCTGCACCAGTGCCCCTCACACCTGCCTGTGGGTGAGGACCAGCCTGTACTTGTTTCTTCTTGCTGGCTCCTTTACTTGGCACAGTCAGGTGACTGTGCTCCAGTGCTCAGGTAGGTAGACCAGGGCTGCCCTCCACCAGCCCTCACCTGCAGGATGATATCACAGAGATGCAGCACTGGACTCTGTGCTGGAGACCAGCCCCGTGTCTGGCTGCAGCCTCAAGCTGGAATATCTCAAGGGACCTACAGTATATCCCTATATTGAGGGACATGTAGTGGCCCACAGCCCATGGCATGGCAGGCAGCCTTTCCAGCTCCTCCAGCAGCAAAGAGGCAACTGGTGCACCAAGCTCAGGCCAGCCCAGAACTCCGAATGGCTCCATTTCCTTTTCTACCTGTGCCTCCCGCAGCTCCTGCTCTGACAATGGCAGACCCCTCCAACTGCTCCAGGTGTGCCAGAGAACAGCCAAGGGCCAGGGCAGAGATGTGAGGTACAGGAGAGACAGTCTGTGTGCAGGGATGACATGCATACATACACCTTGCAAGTCTTACAGTATAAAACAGAGACCACAGAGGTCTCAGAGGACTTTAAGAAATCTCTGCAAGTTGCCTGGGCCAGCGGGGATGAGCTTTAAGAGGTGATAGATGTAAGGAGAAGGCAGTTTCCAGCCCCTGCCTGGCTGTGTGCTTGGCCAGACTCCCAGCTGGGCATGGGGGGCAGCTGCTGCATCCCAGCATATTCCTGCACAGTGGGATGAAGCGGGATGGATGGAGGACCATGCCTCTGAGGCTGTGAGCTTGCAGTGTGCTTCATCCCCACAATGGCACACAGTTCCTGATGTCCCTCTCCAGCCCAGCTCCAGCCCTACAGGTGCGCCATCCACAGCAGTGGCAAATGGTGCCAGCCCTGGTGATGCACAGTCCATGGGAAGGTGGGCACTGTGTTATGGCTCCAGCTCTCAGCAGAAGCGTATGCTCCCATAAAATATCTACATTTGGATGCAGACATTTTCAGGGATCTGAGAACGCTGTGCTGATAATTAAACATCTGCTCTGCATTTGTCTGTCTTCCTGCCACGATGTCACTCCAGCCCTCATTCTCCCCTCTCTGTCCTCCAGCATGCAGTCCAGACAGCAATCCCTGTTCAGTGCTCTGACCCAGACCTGAGCCACAGCATCCTGGGCCATGGATGCTGGAAGAGAGATGGCAGCTCTGGGCACCCCTTGGTGCAAACAGCAGCTTCACTGCCAACACCCTCAGTCTTTGTGGGGCTGCAAAGCCTTCTCTGTGGCTTGCACCAGCCCAAAGAGTTTCTCTGAGCCCCACCAAGCATTGCCAGCCAATGCTTGTCCATTCACAGTCCCCTGGGCTGAGCAGGCAACTGCCACCGCCATGCTGCAACATGAGAGCATCAAAACAACCTCCAAATTGATCTCAGAGACTCTCCTGCAAACCCCAGTCATGTCCTGCTAGGAGCAAGCGTCTGCTCTAGTTACTGTCTCCTAGGAGAGCACCGAGGGCTTCAGGCTGTCACAGGAGGAGCAGACCCAAACATGACATCTCCATGGAGCCTGGGGTATGGCAGGCAAGGCCACAGCATCACTGAGCAGACGGCACCACGGCCTGGATCGATGGGACACGGCTGGGTCCCATGGGGTCTTTATCAGCTCATACGAGGCTAGGCTGGTGGTGGGATGAGCCAGGGAAAGGGCTGGATCCCTTTCCCAGCTGTGGTACCCCAGCCCCAGCCCCAGCCGTGCCCCTGCCTCTGGGCAAACACCCAGCAGGGCTGAGCTGAGGCAGCTGCCCCTGCCCACACCGCTGGCCCTGAGGGGCCACATCTTGTCTGCACTGACTGCACTCCCTGCCTGGCCACTGGTGGCAAGCTGGGTCACCTGCAGTGTCATGCCAGCTGAGCACTGCCAGCAGCCACACCACCACCTCTGTCGTGGGGCACATAGCCCAGTGGGGTGCCAGCATCCATGGGGACAGGACCCTGCTCAGAGTGGAGTTCCAGGAGCTGAGGTGGGCGGAAGGACAGGGGAGGCTCTCTGGGGTGCATGCAGAGCACCTTGTGCAGCACCCCAACATGTCCCCACCACTTGCCCCCCTTCACCAGGGCTGCCCTTCCTGCCATCCCTTGTCCCCAGCCTGCTCCCTGCCCTGCCTCCCGGTCCACACACTGTTTGTCACACTTGTCACCATGGCAAGGGAGAGATTAGCTGTAGACCCTCCGCTCCTGCCCCAAGCCACTGATTCATATTCATGAGACTTCAAAGCATCTCTCTGGCTCTCCTGCACCAAACTTAATCCTCTGCTGCAGCACCATGCCAGCAGCCCCAGCTCTCGCTCTCAGCTCCAGGCTGGCAGCTGGCAGCCCCACAGCCCTCCTGCCCTGGCTGGCTGTGGCCATGCAGCTACACTCTCACCAGCCCACAGTCACAGGGGGATACACTGCACCATGGGGTTGCTTCATTGGGAGCCACAAAAATCAGGGGTTAGGAGCACAGAGGTGATGGCTTTTGTGTCCTCACCCACACCTGTCCATCCCTCCACCCCTCAGGGCTGTGCCCACAGCACCCTGCCTGAACTGCCAGCCCAGCAGCATCCCTGCATGGATCACAGTCATACCAATAGTTCTCTGTAGGGGATGATTGATACAGGTGCCCCACAGCCCCCTCAAACCTGCCACAATCAGCAACCAGCAGGCATCAGACAGAGCCTACTCAGGGGCAGCTGGGTGTGCAGAGCATGGCCTTGCTGGGCAGTATTCCTGCTCCTACCAGTGACAAATCCTGGAGCACAGTACCAGCAGAGAAGTGGCAGGAAGTGTGCTGGAGGCATTTGGAGGTGCAGACAGGACCACAGAGTACCTGCTCCCAGCCTGACCCTGCAGAGTTGTGGGACAGAGGATGGGAGGAAAAGGCACCCAGGAGTGCTCTCCCCTTATCCTGCTGCAGTGTGGGTGCAGGCAGGGCTGCAGACCCCCACAAGCCCCTAGTGCTAACTGGGCCACCTCCGGGTACAGCTCATGTGTGCCACAGCAGGATCACACTGGGGTCAAACACAGGCAGCCCCGCACAGAGAGCCGGTGGCATCACGCCACCCGCAGGTGCTGGCAGCCCTGCACAGGCGCTGGTGCCGGGAAGGTTCTGGCTCTGCATGCAGGTCCTGGCGGTGGGCGGGCAGCGGGCGGCAGGTCCCCCACGGAGCCATCTCCTCCAGATGGTGAAGGCCATTAGAGCCGCTCTCATGCGCATGGAGCCATAAAGTTTATGGGCCTCATCATTTAGCTGTAATGGAAATAGTTAAATCTGTCTCTGTTTAAGCAAACTCTGCCCTCGTGGGAGCGCTTGGCGCAGGCAGGCAGAGGCCTCCGGCGGCCAGCGGGTGCCTCCACTCGCCATTCGTCACCCAGGCAGCTGGGACACCCAACCCTGGCACTCCCACCTGGCACTGGGAACATCCCTGCTGTGTCAGGATAGGGACAGGCAGTGATCCCTGCACCACCAGCCCCAATGCCTCAGTTTCCCCTCAGTGCAGACAATGTTAGAATCAAATATGAGGTGACCAGGCTAGATTTGGGACTACACAAATTCCCTGACAGCAGAAGCCAAGAAGCAATGTGCAGACAGACAGGCAGAGAGGGCAAGGAGCTGCAGGCAGGATGATAGCTGTCTGCTTCAGGCGGGGCACCTGCAGCTGTGTAGGGACAAGGTGGATTTGGCCCAGCAACCCCTGAGCAGGACTCAGCCTGGAGCCTGCTGGAGCACACAGCATGGGGCAGAAGAGCAAGTGATACACCGAAAGCCACTTTTCATCCCTCAAAGGCACCCAGAGAGCTGGGCAGGGAGATATGATCCCAGCACAGCCCAGGTTGCCCCCAGCTCTTGAAGCAAGACTTGGTCAGGGAGAAGGGTGAGAGCAGGCCCTCACTGTGCCTCACAGCTCTCCTTAGCCCTGGCCTGGGGATGTGAGGCTGAATTCCCAACTGGTAAGATGCCAGTGTGTTTATGGAGGGCCACTTTCTCCCTATAGTCCCATGTGGGGGGTGGGGGTGGTGACCTCGGATGGGGTGAGACCCTGGGGCTGCTGCCACTGCTGGAATGGGTCTCCTCACCCATACTTAGCCAGGGTGGTGCTAGGAGCTGCCTCCTCCCTAGCATGCAAAGCATGATTAATTACAGAGTAAGTCATTAATATTCACAGCTAATTAAAGATCTTTATCATGAATAATGGAAATCACTCTCCAAATTATGGGACAAGAATGGAAGACGGGGGAAAAAGCCCTATGGAGAAAGGGGACTACAGAGAGGCAAAGCTCTGTGACAGGGGCATGAGGGACAGTGGTGGTACCATCCTTGTGGTATGCCTGGGTCTGGCAGCACCCTGGTTGGGGATGCAGTGATGGGCAGAAGCCAAAGCAGTGGGCATTGGAGCAGGCAGGGGATCCAGCCATGCTGGAACAGGGCCTAGGCAGCCCCAGGGGCACCAAGCAACCCTGCTTGTGGGTCTCTAATCTGCCACCCCACCCTGTGGGGGACCCAGTCTTGCACACTTCATGCTGGTCCAATATTGCACACATCCTCCTGGAGCAAGGATTGTCCTAATCCTGTGTCATACAGTCTCCAAGCCAGTTGGCCCCAGCAGCCTCCCAAGAGCAAAGCTGGGATGGGGCTGCCCGGTCCCTGAGGAGCAGGTGGGAAGGGAGGGCACCGGCACTTTGCCTGAGCTCCTGTTATACAAATGAAAGGTTTTTAGTGGGAAAGACTCTGGGAGAGTAATACATCTCCCATATTGATCGCAGGCCAGGGACCAAGGCACGGCTTAAACAGTAATTGATTTCTAGCCGCCGAGATGTGTTGGGGAGCATTGATTTAACAGCACTGCAGACACACTGCTACTAATCTGATTAAAGTATTTAGCAGAAATGTTATTCTTTAAAAAAAAAACAGAGGGAGGTGATGGTGCTGCCTGGGGCTGAGGTGGGCCTGTGGAGCAGGGACAGCCTAGCACCCTGCCAGCAGGGACCTGGGGACAGTTCGGTGCTTGTGCCCTGGTGGGTGTGCCACTGCCTAGGCACACATCTCCAGCCAGTTGTGCTTGCATCCATTCCTGATGGAGCTGCCAAGGATGCATGTGAGCCCGGCAGGACACAGGCAAGGTAGCGCCAAGGATGCGTGCCAGGAGTGTGGACAACACATGGATTTGTGCCCAGCCAGCAACCCTGTCAGTGCAGCCACCAGCTGTGCTGGGGACAGAGCAGGTGTGGGAGGAGGTAGAGGCAGCCTGTAGAGGTGGCCCTTATTGGAGGCAGCCCTCGTTGGAGGCATGCTCAGCTGGTGGAGCCAGTACATAGGCCACACCAGAGCTGCAGCAGCCAGGGAGGTGCAGGACCCAAGGCCTGGCAGTGCCTGGGCATGGAGGAAATGCTGAGCAAGTGGACCATGTGCACTGCTGGCACACTGGCCATGCAGCATCCCCATGTTCAGCCCTTCCCCATATTATGCCCTGCCACAGGTGGTCAGGCCATCACCAGGAGCTCTTGCATGCTGACCTGTCCTGTCCCTGTCCTGCACCGCTGCTGAGAGTGAGGACAGATGCTGGGCTACTGAGGATATGACCCCCCACACCATTCCCAGCCCTTGCGGAAAGGTACCATCTGAGCAGGTGGAAGGGTTCCTGCCACTCCCCATCACACTCATCAGCCCAGTTAATTAACAGGCGATGTCAAACAAATAAATTATTCCTGCTTCCTATTGATTCTAATTTACTGGCCCCTGGAGAACCCAGGATCGTTTATCCCACCTGTCACCCCTGCATAGCAGCTGCACTAACATCTGCCCTGCTCCCTTCACCTCTTCTCCCCCTCCACCTTTGGGGCAGAGCTGGGCACAGCTGTGGGGCCCACAGTGCCCTACACCACTGCCTTTTGTACCCTGGAATGCAGTTGCAGCCCGGTCAGCTTCTTCTGCTGGTTAAGGCAGAAACCCAACTGCCAGCAGCATAAGGAAGGGAACTGTCTGCCGATTGTGGCCCCTCTACTTGCCTGGGGTTCAGCATCATCCAGGGGTTCCCTGGCTCCTGCCAGCTCTTTCCCCGCCCCAGCACCACCAGAAAGGCGCCAGTTCTGGCTACCTGAGCATCCAAGCCCCCAGCCCAGGACATGCCCACCATGACAACAGCCGAATTTCCCCATTGTCCCAGAGAGAGGCCACTGCTGCCCACGCATCAGCCTTTGATGCCTGCCTCCTCTGCAGGAGGCTGATCAAAGCACAAGCCCCTCCCAGCTCCCACCCCTATGGATGCTGGATCAATAAATCAATGCCAGCTCAGCTGCTGACTGCATAGTAAGCTTGGTTGTGAGATCCTGGAGAGGAACAGGGTCTTGCTACCCACCCCTGCCTGCTTTGGGGCCTCAGCTCATGGCCGATGCCACACTGGGCTAGTGATGCACCACCCACACCAATCCAGGCTCTCAGACAGGATGGTGATGGCTGCCAGCCCTTGGCAGCCGGGACTATCTGCTGCTGGGGTCTGGGCAGCGCCCAGTGACATGTCCTGGTCCTCCCCTGGCCAGGGCACTAGTGCCTAGTGCTGCCTGCAGCAGGAGGTTGCAGGAGCCTCTGGGCTTGCATGAAATGGTGCAAGTGGCAGCATGTGTGCCCTCCTCTGGGCATAAGGTCATCAGTTGGCTCAGCTGAGGGATGGTCTGGGCAGCAGCCTGCCAGCACAGAGCAGCCCTGGCCTCACCCCAATTCCCAAAAACGACAGGCCATGTTGTACTGGGGCAGCTGGAGCCTGGCCTGGGTCATGGAATGGGGTTGTGAGTGCAGCCTGCCTGTCTGCCTGCCTGCCTGCCATTCCAGGTACTGGTGCATTCCAGATGTGGATGATCTGGATTTCCTTGGATTGGACAGATTAAATTGATCCCGGCCAGACGCCAGTAGCAGGCTGCTTGCCACGTGCCTATAGTCTGAGCCTGCCTGGAGCGTTTCCTGCTTGGATGGGGGTCACCTGGCATCTGGCTTGGGAAGGGATATGCACAGCACTGGACTCACTCTTGGCGACCCTGCCACATATCTTGTGCTGCCTGTTCTTCCACAAGCCCTTGGCCATCTCCTTGCAGCTCTTTCCCTGCAGAAAGTGGAGCAGCAACAGCCCTGCTGCTGTGCCAAGGGGAGCGTGAGGAAATGTAGTGGATGCTGCTGCCAAGCTCTGCTGCCAAAGTGGCCAAGGCCAGGGGGCCAGCAGGTGACTCACTCACCCTGGGTGATTCATCCCAGGTGGCTGGCAGGAGCAGCCAGAGAGACTGAGTGGCTTGAGCCGTTTCAGGATGTCTTGTCCAGGGCAAACCTATCGTCCCGTCCTCCAACCCTTGTCTGAATCTGTATGTCTGCTCCTACAAAATTGGTCCTCGTGGATGCAGCCCAACTATACCCATGCCTGGGAGTCACCAGCCTTGCCACCACTGGCCCACCACTCACCCTGTGAGGACTGTGGAGTGCCTGGTGGAGCGGGAGGCCGGAGTTCTCATCTGGATTGGCATGGTCCCACGGCAGTGCATGGTGGGGCGTGCATAGGAGGAGCGGTTGGCAGCACCGCAGCCTGGAGATAAGCTCCCTGCTCATCCTCATCGCATGTGACGGGAGGGAGATTTATGGCTCCAAGCTGCGATTTGTTCGCAGCTCCAACACACTGTATTGATCACTCCTGGTTGCTCCTGCTGCTCCCTCACTTCCCAGCCCCTGTCTGTTAACTCTTCCAGAGCTGGGGACCCCCGGGGCCAGGCACCCTTCTGTGCTGCAGCAGCTGGCACAGCAAGGAGCACCCCAGGTCCAGGCTAGCTGGGATGCCAGGGCCCATCTCCTGGGAGAGCAGCAGGGTTTTTCCTGGCTGGGGCTCAAAGCAGAGCAGGCAGGGGGAGTCTGGCTGGGTAGGAAGTTAGGTGCACCCCTTGGAAAGGAGAGTGGCCGCAGAAGCAGAGGGATGCTGGAGGAGCCAAGGGGACAAGAATGGCAGTCAGTGATAAGGGAACAGTGCAGAGGGGATGGGGCGTGGTGCCAAGGATTAGTGCTGAGTGTACAGGGATGGCAGGTGGTGACAAAGGAACGGTTCCCAGGGGACAGTGTGCGATGGCTGTGGGCAGTGCCAAGGGCACATGGACAGCCGTATGCACCAAGCAGTCCCGGGGCCAGCTGGGGGGCTGATGCCTCTGCAGCAGCAGCAGGAAATGATGTGTGAAATGAAGAGTTCCTGCCCAGTGCCCAGAGGGAGCGTGCAGCATACTGAGCAGGGCTGGGGCTGGGGAAGGGGGTGCAGAGGGGCGCTTGGCTGAGGGGGTCCCCAGCCTTGTGTGGGGACCCTGACTGAGGGGGCTGTGTCCTTCCTACAGGGGAAGCGGGAAGGGGGCTCTTGGCATGGGAGTGCAGGGTGACAGCTGTGGGGCTGGTGGCTGTGTGGGGCACAGCCTCTACAAGATCAAGCCCTCACTGCCCCCCTGCTGCGCCACCCCAGCACTGTGTACCCACCACCCCCTCCCTGCTCACTGGTTTCCCGCTGCTCCACGGAGATAATTAAATCCGCTATTTCGGCAGGTTCCGCATCCCCTGCCAGGCGGATCCGCAATCAGACTCGAGAGGGCCGGGGGCCACCCACCTGCGCCCCTCCACCCTCACCACCCCCACACCGGGGCACCTTGGCTGGCCCTGACACCTCTGCCTGCCTCTCGGATCCCTGTCTGCACCCTTGGGGACAATCCTGGGTTTTGTGGGAGCGGCAAAACACTCCTCTCCTGTGTGGGACATATCTCTTCTCCAGCACCAGGGTTGCAGCCTCATGCCAGCTGCTCTTGAGGGGTCAGTCCTGTCCCCAAAGCCAGCCTGGCTGCAGAGGGACCCATCCAGGGGTGCCACAGACCCTAAGCATGGGCAGGAGCAGCTCTCTGCCAGCTGTCCCATGTGCCCAGCTTCCCGTTCATCCCCAGTTCCGATGTTATCATCTTCCTGCAGCACCCGGAGAAGCTTTAAATAATTTACGGAGGTGAGCTGGGGCACAGATGCTCCCACAGGCAGCTGGTGCAAGCGGGTAGGCAGCGGCTGGGTGGCAGAGATAGTGGTGCTGTCCCTGCTGGCTGCCCAGGGCCTGCTGGCACCTGCCAGCTGGGAAGGAAGGACTTGGGCTGTTTGCAGAGGAGAAGCACTGAGAGCATCATCTATGAGACAGTTTAGCAGAGTCAGGAGGTGAGCAGGGTTCCTGGGGAACTGCACACTGTGCTGACCCCATGCCCATCCCCATGCTATGCCCCCTGCCTGGCTGGCTGTCCCTTCTGCCTCCCCTCTGCCCCCAATCCACTATGCAGGATCCCAGACTGATTCCTGAGAAAGTCTGTGAAGCTGGCAGCTCTGGCTGTAAATTTTGATCAATAATTGAAGGGGGTAAAACTATTAATAGAATATTAAGCAATCTGTTTTTGTCTGAGGCATGAAGGTGGAAGTGAAGTTGAGGGTACCTGGATGACCTGCATAGCTACGTCCTGGTCCAGTCAAAAACCCCAACACTACCTTGTGCCAGGGCAGTGGGGAGAGTGGCAAGCCTTGCTGTAACTAATTGTCAGCTGTGCCAGGAGAGGGGAGGGCGGCATCTATCAGGGAGTGGAGTTATTGATGGACTCCAAGGCTGCTATTACCTGCCAGCCCTGCTATTACACACACCATCACTCAGTGCGTGGCTGCGGCCACCACGCCAGCCCCTCAGTGGTGCCTTGCACTGTGCTGGCCAGGAAAACCACTGGAAACAAGTATAATTACACAGAAGTGCCCACCAGCAGCGTTTCGGCTGCAGCTCTACAACGTGTGCTGCTTGCTACACATTGCACTGATGTTGTTCAGTGCTGCCTGGGTTTTCCTCTAGGTCTTTTGTCCCCAGCCCCACAATAAGCCAGCACTGTGCAAACCCCACGGCACATCCCTGCCCCATCCCAGTGCCTTCTCCACCTTTTGCAGCCTGGTTGGCCCCTCACAGCCTGGCTGAGCCATGGACAGGAGGCAGCCCCTGCCATCCTGGAGTGGGGAGTTGGCCTTTACGACCAGCAGGTAATGCCCTTGGGAGCCACTGCGCTGTGACACTGAGAGTGCACCGCAGCCTGACTCATTCTGGAAGGATTGGTCCCTGATCCCCCACTGCCCAGACCCAGGGAGGGCAGCTCTGGAAAGCAAGGAAGTGAAAATCAGGGAGATTAACCCTGGTCCCCAGTGGGATGGAAAATGGAGGCACATCTGCTCATCCAAATGGAAGGAACAGCCGCCCTATGGGGGAGCAGGTAAAAATAGGCTGACATTTTCCTGCCAGCCCCAAGCAGGGTGGGCAGAGGACACCATGACCAGCCCATGTCCACAGGGGGCTGCAAGCATCCGCTCGAGTGCCAGGTGCTCACCACCCACTGTCCTGCTCAGGCAGCACAGACAGCGTGTGGCATGCAGCAGTGGGGCTGTGTGACAGCAGGGTGGGTGTCCTAAGGCAGCACCAGCAACAGGGAGTCCTGCCAAGGCAAGGGCACCTGCAAGCATGGATGCTGGGGCAATGGAACAACCAGGTGTGTGTGAAAGGGGTTTGGTGTGTTCAGGGCTGCCTGTAAATGGAGGTCTGTAGCAGGGCGGCTGGCAGTGAGGTGGGAAGCTGTGGCATGGGTGCAGCAGTGATTTTAGGATTGGGCTGGTGCCTGAGCCTGGAGCCTGTTGGGGTACTATTGCTCCTAGAAGGATGGTCGTGAGAAGAGCATGCAGGGCTGAGATCCCCAGTAGAGGTGTTTGGGGAGATGCTTGAGGAAGTCAAAGCAAACCTTTTACCTGGGCATCCTTCCCTGCAACTAGCAGAAAGAAATCTCTTCACCTGCCGAAAGCTGTGCAATCTGGGCTACCAAGAAGGGTTGATGGCAGTCTCTGCCCTGCTCAGGAGCCAGGGGATGGTACAGCAGCTGTTAGTACCTCTCCACCTGCATGCAGCAGCCCTGTCTTCCCATGCACAGAGCAGAGCTGGGCGTCTTTCTACAATGGCACTAATATTTCCCAGCATTGCTGGCAGCATTTCCTCGGGATGATACTTGCCTCTTCACAGCCATTTCCAAGCAGCAGGGGCCAGCCACCCTACACCCATAGAGGTCAGGATGCCTCTTCCAGTATCGTCAGCTTGGCATCCACCTCTGAGCAGGCTTTCACCTTGCTGTGTGCCCAGAGGCTCAGAGTGCCTGCCCAAGCTGAGGCACATTCAGCCCAGCCACAGTGAGTCCAAGCCATTCACCAAGAAGCCAGCACATGGCTACGGGTAGGAAGGGTTAACTGCTGTGAGAGCAGAGCCTCCCCTTCCTCCCCCTTCACTGTGTTTTACAGGCCGGAGCTATTACCAGGAAATGTTCCCATCAGCACCATTGATCCCCTTGTTTACAGCCCAGTAATCCTCTGCTGTTGACTCAGGAGCAAAGAGAAAAGAAGGGAGGAGATGGTTCCCACTTGGGTATTGCCTCTGCCCTGCCTTCATCCTGCCCAAGCCTGCCTGACGCACTGGGGTGTCCCACACCTGGCTGGGCACTGGAGTCTCTGCAGCCAGCGGGAAGGCTATGGAGAGTGGCACAGTGGCAAGAGCCCAACTGTGAGAGCAGCCATGGATGGCTGTGCATGAGCTGATTCACAGAGGTGGTTGCATGTCCCCCCTTGCCAGCATTGCCCTCCTGGCACGTGGCTGTGCCCCCTGCCAGCTGCCTGACACCTGGTGGAAGGGCCCAGTGTGACAGCCCCACTTTGTTCTCATTAGGGTGATGAGCGGAGGCGTCATGCTAGATTAGAGACCCTCCTGACTCACAGCTCTGCACATGCCAAGCTGGAGCAGCTGCCAGCTGGGAGATCCCAGCAGCAGTGGGCACCCACACAGTACCTGGGGAAGCTGCAGCCCCCAGGCTGCCCACCAGGCAGTAGCACAGCAGGGTTGGGTGCCGCTTTTGGTGTGGGGCACTGGCCTTGCATAGCCAAATCTGACACTCCCCCTGTGTGTCAGCTCTGCCCACCCCAGCAGGGCTCGGAGCCCTAGGCCAGGGCTGTAGCTCTCCCTCATGCTTGACTCAGCTGAAATCCTGCAAACCCGTGCCAAGCATCTGAGCCAAGGGCACTTGTGTGGTGTCCATCTGTGGGACTTTCATAAGCTTTTTCCTTCTTCTGGCTCTGGTTAACGCCAGGGGCTCAGCCACCTCCCTGTGTCCTTGTCTCCATGCTGACTAGGATGGCAGGATTGTGCCTTCTTCTGCTCATTTACGCTGCTGCCTGGATTCAACCCATCCCCTGGCCCCTGCTCTGCTAGGAGAGGATATTCTTTGCATCCTTTTAAAACCCTCCAGGCCCAAATTTACCTTCCCTCCCTCTGGAAGCCCTCAGGTGCCTGGCTCTCCCCCAGAGCCCATGGGAGAGGTAAGGAGCCAGGCTTCCCAGGCAAGCTGGAGCAAGGCTGTGGGTCACAGCCTGCTTCTGCTGGGGCTGGTCCAGGTGGGGCAAATGCCAAGGCTGGGGCCCGCAGCCTACTCTTTCTCTGTGCCTCTCAGCCCAGCTTCACAGCACAAGCACTGCCAGAGCACCCCCAGCCCAGCCCAGTGCACCCCAGCTCTGCATGGGGCTCTGCCCCAGCCCAAACAAACCCAAGGCCTTACAGCCCACCAAAACTGGTGCTGGACATCTTTCCCCTTCCCTGATCCCTGGCCACTGGGGGCTAGGATCTCCTTATCAGCATCCCAGCAGTGCACTAGGCTGTGGGTGCCAGCCTAGGGGCCATGCCTAGCCCTCCCTGCCCCCTGGGAAGTCCCACCACTGGCCACTCACTGTCTGGAAGTCGCTGCTGTTGCAGTCCTCACTGGCAAATGTGCAGCGGACAAGCATCTCGCCCAGGTCCAGTTGGTGGCCCACACGCTCATAAAACTCCTCCAGGTGGAAGGGATGGCTCTTCTCCTCCTCGCTCATGGCCCGTATCCCTAGCAGAGCTTCCAACCTGCTCCTCTCAGGGCTTTCTGGCACCAGGGGCTGGCCAGCACCATCCAGGAGCCCCAGCATCTCCCCTGCCCAGTACAGATCATGGCTGGAGAGCTGTGAGAAGCGGGCAGGGTTGAGGTTGCAGAGTGTAATGGCAGGGAAAATCTTGTTGCGCTCCGTCTCCTCCTCCAGCTGGGTGCTGTGGGGGTACTGGAAGTACAAGCCCACACACTTGGCATAGGCATAAATAAGGAGGCCCAGCGAGCCCAGGAAGGCCAGAAGCCACAGTAAGTTGCGGACAGTGTAGCGCCGGTGCCGAAAGATGTGATGGATGCCGTGGAGGGTGGAATGGCTGGCAAACTCCTCCAGGCTGCACGGACGCTGCCGCGAGGCTGGGACATCGCATGCTGGGTGCCTGTCAGGGCAGTCCCCTGCAGGAGGGGCTGAAGCAGGCCAGGGAGAGCCCCAGGGGCGCAGGGGAGGCCTCTGGGCTTCCTCCAGCCACATGCTGCCAGCCGGCTCTGTCTCTCCCCGCTGAGCCCCAGGTGCCAGAGGAGGTTGGAAGGGTGGAAGACCGTCACGGCAGCGGGCAGGCTGGGCTGTGCAGCGTGTGATGTGCAGTAGTGCCGGGGCGGGACTGGTGCGGGGTGATGCGCCCGCACCCTGCCCTGAGCGGGAAGCTCGCTGAGTGCAGAGATCACAGATGTACTTAGCAATCACCACATCCTGCAGGAACTGGAGCCAGAGGCTGAAACATCCTGGAAAGCTCAGGGCACTCTCACTCCCTGTCCCCCGGGGTTGCGAGCAATTACTTGGAGTCCTGCTCACTTCCACCCTCTCTGTGCACTTAGTGTGGGCTCCCCAGGGAGGGGGAGATGGGCAAATTCTTCATTTTCCCCTGCCAAGACATGTAGACGCCGCCTGGGCAGGGCTGCATGGCCCTGGGCTCAGGAGAGGTGCCTGGCCAGGCATGTGTTGGGGGGCAACATGTCTTTGGCCATGGAGATGTGGGGGAACCCCAAGCTCTGCACCACCATTGCAGAACCACAGCTCTGAAGCACAGCTCATCAGGCCGGCCAAGGAGTCAAGATGTCAAATGTCACTCTTGCCACTGTTCGTGTGCCGTTGGACTAAAGGACCTCCACTGGGCTCCCCAAGAGCTGTAAGGGGCCAGACTACCATGAGCACAAGGAAGAGTGAGGGGTGGCAGAACACATGGGTGCAGTGACACAGACCTCAGGGGGTGCCAGGTGTTAGCACCACCTGCATGCCACCACAGGGATGATGCCAGGCTCTCTGGGATGGTGCTACCTCAAGGCCAGGACATCTGCCATGGTGGAGGGGCCAGCACCACTCAGCATCCCTCACCTTTACAGTGCACAGGAAGATGCAAAATCTTTTATGAGGCCAGCATTGAAGCTGAAAGAAACAGTTGCTTGTGAGTGGTGAGAAGCACTTGTGTACCCAAAAGCTTGTGTCTCTGTCTGAACCATCTGAAAATGTCTTGTAAAAGCTGCTGCTTTTCCCTAGTGGGCTCACCACACATGGACCTGTCTGAGCAGATCCCACAGCACTGGTTTGCTGACAGTGGAAGCAGAGCAGAGCTGTGTCTGTGAGGCCAGGGAGGGCACACAAGCAAGGATAGTGGCTGTGTTCTCCAGCCTCCCAGGAGGGAAGATGGGAAAATCAGAGGTAAGGATGCTCAGGGAAGAGGTGTTTCTCAGGCCCAGTGTGGCTGGAGGGGAGCAAGAGGACTGGGCTCTCTTCTGCAGATGTTCAGACCTGGCTGATCACCCACAGGACCTCAGAGTGGAACAAAAGGCACTGCAAGACCCTGGCGGTGTCTGTAGCCATGGGCTGGCAACACTGGCCCTGCCCAGCTGTGCTCCCCTGGCCTGTGCTCCCCAGCACAGCTTTAAATCCATTAGCTTTGCATAATTAGATTTTTCTCAATTACCAGATTATGATAATTAACAGCTCATTTGTAGGAGGCAGTGCCTAATCCCGGCATCATGCTTGGCTCGATTCCAGTCTGGCTCTTGGCTGCTGGTGCTGGGATGGTGGGCAGCAAAGCAAACACCAGGACAGAGTAACCTCAGGGATGCTCCCAGGACCCCCTAAAACCTCTCATCCAGTGCTGACCTAGACCTCCCCTGCATTGTCTGGCCAACACAGCCTGCCTGGAAGGATTGGTCCCCAAAAACAAGGGGGATGAGGGACCAGGCAGTAACAACATCATCTGGCAAAGGGAGTCAGCAGGGTTTTAGAAATGGTTCAGTCACCCACATGGCTCCAAAAATGCAGAAAACATCCTGCAATGCCTCCTCCTACAAGCAGCCACCAAGGAAAAACATGGGAGAGGTTAGCATTTTGGGCTGGGCTGGCACGGCTGCAGTCATTAGGAGTCTCATTAATGAACTTTCCTAGTCAATAATGTTGTGAGGATGGACAGGAGAGCAGGGAGACAGCTGCTGGTAAGGTACCAATCTTCAGCGCAGGAAGGCAGGGCAGTTCAGGCAATTACTGCCCATCAACAGAGCTTCATCCCTAGTAACATAATAGAGCAAATATTAAGAGAAAAATGCTTCTGAGGACCTTGAGGGCAAGCGAACAGGGAGCAATAAAGATATGCTTGGAGCTCACACAGAATAAATCTACCCAGTCCAACTTCATAGCCTTTTTTGGGGTAAAATTGCTAAATAAATTGATGGTGAAGAGACAACAGGTATGAAATATCAGGATTTTATTAAAGCATTTGATATAGCATCTCAGAGAACTAATTCTAGTTGGTGGGGACAGCCATCCCCTACCTGGGCTGGGTGCAGCTGAGGAGGTGCAGGAGATGCAGCAACCCTGGGCATAGAGGAAGCATGGTGGCATCCTGTGACATCAGTGATTGCAGTGCCAGCAGGGCAGCCCCTCTTCTCCCACCCAGCTAAATGTGCTGCAGCTTCTGCTCTATGATCTGGCTCCTGGGGTGGCTGTGACAGGAGCACCAGTGTTGCATCTGGATAATCTGGATGCATCCCTATGGGACCATGTCCATAGCCAACCCTGTGCCCCCACTACACCTGTTTGGGACCACAACCTCCATGTGCCTGAGGCTGCTTCAGGGATCTTCTGTCCCTGCCAAGGGGTCTGCTTGCAGAGTTCTGGCTGGGAAGAGGCATTGAGCGTGGGTAGCAGTCATGCCCAGCCAGGCGTGACTGGATGGGATGTCTCGAGCTGTTCCCATGCGTCTACTATGCATGGCATTTCTGCTGTTCTGCCATGAGCATCTCTAGGCGGGGGATCTGGTCCTGCCTCTCCCCCCAGCATGGGCTGCAATTTTGGCTCATACAGGCAATAAATCAGCCTGCTTGCCTGGAGGTGGCTATGTGGCCCCTGCTGCTTCAGCTCACATTTCCCAGCCTCAAATTACCCCAGGCTGCTAGAGAGTGGGATGATTTTGCGCCGCTCCACCAAACACCCCTGCTCTGTTTTTGTTGCCAGATTTTGCCAAAGCCCCTCGAGTATCTCCATGTCCAGGCACAGCATGTTCCAGCACATGGTCCCCACTGGCAGCCCTGCTGGGGAGCAGAGCTGCACCAGTCCCGACTCCTCAACACCATGGGGAGTCAGATGAGCCTTGGCAAGGCACCTTCACTCAACCACAATGGCATTTGCTCCTCAACCAGATCAGCACAGGGTCAGAGGTCCCCTGCCAAATTCTGACATGTTTCTCTCAGTGGGGGAGCAGCCCAGAGAATGGTTTTTGCTGGAAACCACATGGAGCTTTTCTTCTTTAAAACATTTTTTCTCAATAGGGTTCCTTTGATGCTCACACTGGGAGCACCACATGCAGCAGTTACACTCCCAGCTGGAGTCTCCTTTCCCCTAACTGAGAAGTCCCTCTTTCTGTTCCCTTCAGCCCCTTCCCCTGTCCCAGCAGTGCCAAGCAGCCAGGGGCTCGAGCGATGGCAAGCTCTCTGATGGAAACAGCCCTGCCACAGGGCAGCAAGTGAAGGAATCTTTCTGCTGGTAGCACTTACATAGTGTTGGCTGTTGTGAGATGCTGGGGGAAGCTGGTGGAGAAGGGGCTCACAATGGCAGAGCTCACCCTGGTGTCAGGCCAGCCAAGCTGCCCCAGAAGAACAGTACTAAATCCATGAGACTACTCAGACATCCCAAGTGAGTGTGATGAACAAAGCACACTGATTCAGGGGCCAGGCAGAGAGAAAAGATCTGTGTTTGTGCAGCATCAGCAGATTTCCACCCAGCCCTCACTTTTGGGACAACAGAGGAAGGTATTAAATGAGGCACATCCACAGTGGTCCCAGCAGGATCCTCTCCCCTTCATGCTATCTCCTCTCTCTCTGCAGCCTGGCTTCTTCCAACACCAGCCTCTTTCCAGCTCCTTGCACTGGTGCTAATCCCCTAATCTGTGCAAAGCAATAATTTTCTGCATGGCACAGTGGCTGCTTTTAGATCTGCATCCCTCCTCCTCCAACAACCAGTTCTCTTATCAGCAGCAGGTATCAGGTGAGCCAGGCACCATCTACTTCCGATAAACCCATGTTTTATTTTGCCCTATTTCCATTTATCTCCAAGCTTGTAATTATCCCTCATCTCGCAACGAATTGTGCTGCCTTGCGTGCCGAGGAGCAGAGGTGACACATGCTTTGCTGGATAGCCCTGAACTAGAGCCTCCTGCCGGCGGGGTGCAAGGACCTGGTGGGGCGATCCAGGGGGATGGGTCCTGCCCACCACACTGGCTGCAGAGCTGTTCTTCCCTTTCTGCACACCCGGGCTGCGTTCCCTTTAATCTTGCACAGCGGTGGAGATGGATTTTCTCCCTGTGAGCCAGATGTGTTGCACAGAGCATAAACACCCGCGACAGTTGTTGTGCTCCTCGGTGCGAAGGCATCAGATGTCTGCATTAAAACAAAGCTCTCCACTTAATTACTCAGGCTGATAATTCAGCGCGTGGAGGCGGCTCTGGCTGAGAGCAGAGGGCTGGATCACAGCTGGGACTGGAGAGCCTTGGAGTGCACATTAATCCCGGCTCTTGCAACCCTGATTAACAGTGCTGGAAACCTGCCCGCCCCGCTCATTCCCAGGGGAAGGGTCTGTTACTGCCCCACCGGAGGGGTCCCTGAGTGGTGCCCAAGAGGCTCTGCTGACTCCTCACTGAGCCAAGATGCCGCCTTCCCAGTGTGTTCAGGTGGGGTGGTCAAGGATATGAGGGACTATTACACTGAGGGTGCTGTGCTGCCCTGGGAACACCCACCCACTGCCTCTGAAGCCCATAGGAGCTGGGTCCAGGACAATGAAAGTCAGGCAGGCCCCCAGGATCACCTCGTGCAGGGACCTTTTACCTGAGCACAGCTGGAGAGAGCTGGAGACAGACCATGGCTGGGCTCAGAGCAAGACCAAGCAGACCACCCAAGGCTTTCTCTTTGGGGCCAAAGCTGTTTGCTCCTGCTATTCCTGAATTTCTCCTTCCAGGACCAGCAAATACCTTATGCAAGTTATCCTCACTCCCCTCAATCATCACTGGGACCTAGGGGGACTCTGGGGGGAGTCCCTCACTCAGCCATGTGCCTTTGGCCTGGTACCCACCTGGCTCTGCCAGTCTGTCTGGATGTGATGCTCCCTTGGGCATATCTCCCTCCTGCCTGGTCCCCAACGCAGCCCCTCCCCACTTCCCTCTCATCATCTCTCTCTCTCAGTGCCTACACATCCCTGGCTCTGGGACTTCCCTCTCCCAGCAGAGCCCCAACCCCTGAGCACTCTGTGGGGTCCTGTCTGTCCAGGAAGACTGATTTCTTCCATCTCAGCTCCAGTCCTCTTATCTCTCCTTCCCGGTCTGCACACTTTGCTCTGTGGCTGGGGTGAGTGGGAGCGATAGACCCCATCCTGCCTGGACTGAGCACCAGGCTGGTGCTGGGCACGCAGGGCAGAAGGGCCCAAAGCAGGCAGGCAGGCAGCTGCAGGCAGCATATCCCAGCAGGGCCCCAAGAGTTAAATTGTCATGTATTCAGGGCCACGCACTGGCCAGGAATTACACTTTTATCGGCATGCGGTGCTGCTGCCACTTGAATTGGGACTGGGAACTCTATTTCCGAGCTCACCCAAATTATTCTCGAAGAGATAAAGCGCGGTGCAGAGCAGCGCCGGCGCTTCATTAACATTCCCCAGCCCATTCAGCTTTAAACGAAGATTGCCTGCCTCGGAAAATGATAAAATTGAACATGTGAAGCAGGGCATTATGTTCCATCAGCTGATATTATTTCCCACGCAGGGGCCGACTGGAGACACAAACAGCTATTTATGCAGTACCTGGCCAAGCCATGGTGGCTTGGGAGGGGGGAGCAGGCGGTGGCAAGGACACAGGGAGGGTGGCGAGTGTCCCCCACCCATCCCTAGGCAAAAGAGGGACTGCCTGCATGTTGCTGAGGTCACTCTGTCCTCCTGGGGCTTTCCAGGCTTGTGCCCAGGGTGCAGGGTAGGTCCGGGACCACAGACCCTGCTCCATACATTGGGTATGGAAAGGAGCTCAGGGGTGTGTGTGTTCACCTGGGCAGCAGTGGCTGGGGCATCTCTATCTGCTGCCCTGCTCCAGGAATGCAAGTCCCCTGCTAGGGGTGAGCAAGTGGGGTGCTGGCTCCATGTGCAGGATGGGGTCCCACCTCCTGTGGCTGAGTGCAGGGCCAGTGGGATTGAGGAGCATGCACAGCCAGGGGAGCCTGTGTCTCCCCAGAGGCAGTCAGGGAGGGCTGTGTAGGCAGGGAGGGCTGAGCAGGCAGGCCCCCAGGGCTGCAATTGGATTTTGCTTGGCCATGCTGAGCCTATTGATCCAGTAGTAATTAAAGTTGCTCCAAAACCTGACTCATATTCAACCTTGGGAGGAAGGAGCTTCTCTGAGAAACACCCTCTGCTCCCCACGGTCTGGCCAGCATGGAGCAAAGCCTTGCCAGGGTGCTTCCAGCCCGTCCCAGCCCCATGATGGTCTCTGTCCCAAAGGCGGACTGTGCCTTGGGACTGTCTGGGGCCCAGGCAGCAGTACCTATCAGGCAGTATCCCAGCCAGTGTCCCCAAAACCACACAACCTCGGCTGCAAATGCTGATTAGGTTCAGCCCTTGGAGTGACACAGACCCTATAGCTATTTTATGGACCCTGGCTATTTTCTCACCAAGTACCTAAGACAAATCCCTGGCATGTGGTAATACTCTCCTGTACCCCTTTCTTGTCACTGTCTAGGCCCTGTGAGGGAGTGGCACAGGGAGAGGAGCCTGTTGAGCCCACAGCCACTCCCAAGAGACACAGAGATGTTGGGGTGGACTTGCTGCTGTGTGTCCCCGGGGTGCAAAACCTCTTCTCCAGGCCAGAGGCACCCGGAGAGGTGTCAAGGCCCGCGAGGGGCCTACGAGATGGTTTTTTCTGTGTGTGTGTGTGTGTGTGTGTGTGTGTGTGTGTGCAGGGACTTTCACGCCCAGCCCTGCCTCGAGCCCCGCTGCTATTCCCGGTATTCCTAGCAGGTCGGGACAGGCACGGAGGAGAGGGAGCTGCCTTTCACCGGCACCCCCCGCACCCTGCCCCGACCCTCCCGCGAGAAGGCAGAGCCGCCAGGGCCCGGGGGCTGCGGCAGGGGGGGGGCGCGGGGTCGGGGACAGCCCTGGGGACGCCCCGGGCAGAGGACCTGAGGGGAGGGCACGGGCAGGCCACGGGCAAAACGGGCAGCGACGGGGCTTTGCGGCGGGG
>VZTX01029269.1:182-15726 GCA_013400915.1 Pardalotus punctatus | reverse complement strand
TTTTTTTTTTTTTTTTTTTTTTTTTTTTTTTTTTTTTTTTTTTTTTTTTTTAGCTGATGGACTTAGATTGACTAGGACTTACACTGTAAATAAAATTAGAACTCTTGGTTTCGTCCCTGGAGAACTCACTGTCCCATGGGTTCGGTTAGGAGCTGTCAGAGGGTTCAGCTCAGAGTCGACTGACACGATGGAAGAAGTGACCTCTAAAGAACATGGAGATGCTGCTCTCACTGTTGTGCTCTCACAAGAATGAATCTTGGGCTTGGTTCCATTTTTTCTTTTTTTTTTTCCTTTTTTTCTTTTTTTTCTCTCTGGTAACAAAAGTGGAATTAAAGCTGAAACCTGAAGTATGTCCATTAAACGACAACCTCATTAATCTCTGTACAGAACAAAAATAGCTTCCTGTGGTCAATCCAAAGCTGCCACCAGGATGTGATTTGCAGACTGGGGGTTGGTGAATCGAAGTGTTCTTTCAAAGGACTCCATTTCCAAGCAGAGCTGTTTCATTTTCAGCTGTGGTCGGCCAGCCAGTGTTACCAACGTTTGATGTTCTATGAATGCTGCAGTATAGAATTGCAATTTGCAGTGGAAACCACTGACTGAGCAGGATAAGCAAGCAGTGCACTGAAAAAGCAGTTCCTTAATTGATCTTGGTCAGGATCTTTGGTTTGTGCTATATTGGGAGATGAACTTTAGGCCTGACACACACACGTAAGATCTCTTGGAAGGGCAACCTGGTTAATGGGATAAGTAAGTCAATGTGCTCCTGAAAATGAAATGTGATATAGTGCTATCATTGCTCTTTCTAAGAACTAATTGGGGAAAAAAAAAAATAAAATTATACTGCAGATTTAAACAAAGGAACAAAAATTGTACATGTTGTTTCTGCACTCGGTATTCTAAGGCTGAATGTTAAAAGTGCCTTCTGTCTTCAAATCTTAAACCAAATACTTCGTGTTGAACTTGGCAGGCAGAAGTGTCCTTGCTTTAAAAATGAACAAACAAAATTCCCAGCAAACTTGCTGGGGATAGAAGAGTATCAAGAGACCTGGTTTTAGTTTTTAGACTGAGAAGTGGTAGCAGTATTGTTTTGGGTTTAATTTAAAAGGTTGATGTGATTTGGAAAAATGAAATCCTTGTGTTTCGGACTGTGTGACACCGAAATGTGTGGGTTCAGCTGCTTTCTGTAATTGGTGCTGTGCTGATTTTTGCCCTTGTCAGATCAAAATGTGAACAATTCCAACTGCATACCCATTTATTTAAAGAACTAATTTAAACACTTTTAGCAGTTTCTCTCTCTCAAACACAAACGTCAGAGAGACACTTCCATTATAAGTGGATTTTAAACACTAAGGATAAACTTGACTGTGAAACAAGCAGTGTTTCCACAGAGCGAAACCAATTTTGAGATTGAATTCGCAAAAATGATCTTTCAATTCCTACTGAAGTAATTGTCTGGTTTGTACCAAGGATGTAGGTGGAAACTGCTTTTCTGTATAGAGTTCTGTGGTATGAGTAACATCTGTTGCATGTAACACTAAATGACTTGTCCCTCGTCTGACAGTTTTAGCCAACAATTCATTAAATGCGTTTTGTATTGACCAGAGTACAGTTAAAGCTTGTCTTGATGTTGAGTTCTGTCTCTCAAATGCCTTCCACTCTGTAATGAAGGGGAATGAATGATGTTGAATTGGCCCCTCAAGGCCTGGCTTTGTTCTCTCCCAAGCCTTGAGGCAGTATCAGTGTTTAATGTGTTGTACAGATTTTATTTTGATGCATTCCTGTGATCTACACTAAAGGCATTGTTTTTTCATCCAAGGAAGAGGTGAACACGTGCTGCCTGCGAGTGCTCCTATCTCAGAGCAAGCAGCCATGGAGACAAGTGTGATCAATGAGTACTTGGTCCAATTTCTGGGAAAAAACAAAAAGGAAAAAAAGCCCCATCAGCTGAAAGTATTGGTGTTGACTTACTTCACTGTGTCTTGTGCTTGTTTGTGTGGGCATAGTCTGTTAATTCAGTTTGTTTAGTAAAAATGTTTAGGGCCAGATTTTCAGCAGTGGTGTCTGCAGTTTTGTGTGCACATAGGGATCAAATGGAGTTTGGGCTCTGGGAGAATTTGCAGCTACACTTGGTGCACGAACTTGGTGCAAATCTGATCCTTAACCGTGAACTCTTGTCTTGTGTGCTTTCCTTGCAGTTACTTTTTACTGGAAGTGATTTGCTAGAAACGGCCCTGGTTTCTTCTATTTCTCTCTTGTGCTTCAGAAATGCAGTTGGCCTGAATAAAGGGCAGAATAATAGAAATTAGCAGTAGAAATTTGGACCTTTCTGCTTCCAGTTCTTTGGACTCTTTCCTTGTTGCTCCCAGTGATAGGAACAGCATTTTTCTTCCAGTAAAATGGGTTGTGATGAGATGGAAATCAGGAGTGCATTGTGCAGCTGTGGCCCCCCTGCCTGCCCCAGCCAAAATCCGTGCTTGGTGCTGGTTTCACCCTTACAAATCCAAAGGCAAATCCCAAAAAAATCTCAAGGATGGAGGAGTCTGGGTAAAAGCAGGTAAATAATGCTTGGGCTGGCAAGGGACAGGGGGTGTTACACAGATCCTCGTGGTGGTTTCAACACTCAGGAGAGTGGAGGGGATAAAATTCACAGTATCCAAACAGCACTTCTGAATTTGGCCTCTTCCTGCCCCTCTTTGGCTCTCAGGATCCCAGAATTCCTTTTGCATCACGGAATATTCGGAGTTGGAAGTTCCGCAGCGAGGGGCGGATTGGAAAGGCGAAAGAACCTCATCCCAAAACCTGCTTAGGAATTAAAACATTCCTGAAATCCTCTTACTGTAAGGTACTTGCTACTCTTTAAGGCCAACAAAGTCTCGCGGGGGAAACGAATATTCTTGGAAGTAAAATATTTGTGACACGAGGCCAACAAAACATCCCTGACCACCTTGGAGACGTGAAGTGGCAGCAAATCTCTCGTGGGGGGGTTTCTGGATGCTGTAGCTCCCGTTTGCTGCTGTCCAGAGTTCTCTCAGCTGTGCCAGGAGGTCGGTGGGGTGCTTCAGGCAGCACCCAGCTCCTGATCGATGGGGGCTGAAGGCCGAGCTTGGGTGGCTTTGGTTCCGCCAGTGGCGCTGAAACTGGTCCAGAAAAAACAAAGTATTCTGTTATCATAAAACTGTATTAAGCATGGCCTAAATATTAGGTGTTTGTTCTGTATAGTATGTTCCATCAGCTGTTTATTCCTAGTGCTTTCAACTCCGAATGGAACACCCATTTAAAATGCAGTCGTTGGGCAGATGTTCCTTTTCTCAATATAGGCTGAGAGATTCTCTGCTGGAGGTTTAGGATACAATTTTGCTAACAGGTTAAAAAAAAAAAACCAACCGTGTAAATATGTACGAATTCTATTTGTTGCACATAACTTTTTTTGGTATATAAAAAAAAAAAAAAAAACCAAAAAAAAACCCAACAAAAATAAATGTAGAAATTACCTGTGGATGTCTTGCTGCAATCATTCTTATGCTGCATTCATGCAGTCCAAACATAAGAGCTTGAATGAACCCAACCAGAGGCCTTTTTGGACTCAGTCTGAGCCTTAGAAACTGTTTTTAATGTCAGTACTGTAATTCTGTTTCTAGAAATTGTACTAAGTCGTGTGTTTTTTTTTCCAAGACATTGTGTGTGTTTAGCAGTAGAACGGTTAAAGCACTTGATTCCCCCACAGATCCCAGTTTTCCCAGTAGAATTCCAGTTTTCCCAGTAGAATTCCTGCAGCTTTGTGTCTGCCCTGAGCGTTGTGTGTAAAGGCTGAGCAGCGTTGACTTGAGGCTCCCACTGTTTACAGTTCTTTAAGAAAAAAAAAGAAAAAAAACCAGAAAAAATCCCAACATTGTGATTTTTATCACTTCCTGCTTTATTCAATCTGTGGGGCTGCTCCAGTCCCACAAACCTCCAAATCCCTGGAAAGTGCTGGATGTGTCCCTGGATTTGGGGAGGGAGCTGGGTTGGGTTTGTGATTGCACTGAGCTGTTCAGAACAAGCAGGAATTAACACTCAAATCTGAGCTCCCCAAAAAAAAGCTTTGGGGGAGTGAGCTGAGCCCTGGTTTGTAAGGAGTGAACAATGTCAAATCCTTGCCTGTGATTTGGTCCTGTCTGTTGAAATTGGGGAAGAAAAGCAGTTTTTAACAACGATGGCTAGAGATGGAGAGCTTGAGCTGATTTTCAAACACTGCTAGTGGGCTTTAATATGGTAATTGCTTATGCCATGGTATGTTTGAACAAGTGGCTTTTTACTGTGCACAGAGTTTTATATTCTGGGGTTTTAGTTAGAAAATCTACACCTAGCACCGTGTGAGGAATGCTGTAGTATGTTGGATTTTTTTCCCTTAAAATCACGAGGAAAAGGCTTGTGAAGTCTGCAGTGAACATCTGTGTCTTGTTCTGCTGTGGCAGGGCAGAAGGTGGTGTTGGTTCCTCGTGTCCCACCTTCCAAAGGGAGCAGAATCTGGAAGCACACAGCATCAAAGTGAATATTTCCTTTCTATGGTCAGATGTGCTCACTTCCCTGAGACACTCACACCAGGGAGCCATGGCAACAGTTCCACACAGAATCTGTGAATTCCCAGGAATGAAACTGTAATTTTAACTTCCCAAATCCACCAGGCAGCCTCTGGTTTTGTTGTTCTGCTCCTTGTGATGCTGCTGTTGGGACAGCACTGGGAAGTTTGCAGACTGAATAAAGGGAGGTGAATTTACACCTGAGGGCTCCAGGCCACCTCAGAAAGGTTTAAAACAAAAGTTCTGGGCTGCTCTTACTCTGGTGAAATTTAATATGAAGGACGCCCTGCCACGCTGGAGGGGCTCTGACAGCAGCATTATTAGACACAGCTCGTGTCTAATGGTGGCAGTTTTGGTACTGTAAAATATTTATAAAGTTGTGTTGATGGACTCCCTCCCTCTCTAACCTATTCCACCTTGCTGCTGGAATAGGAATTCCAAACTCTGTTGGAGTCTCTTGGGTGCTTCATACCCTTCCTGAGTGCTGGCAATGCTCAGGATTTTTCACACATCCATCCTGTCAGGCCAGAGCAGCTGCATAAACTCTGCTCCTCTGCAATCCTGAGGACAATTTGCTGTGATCTCAGTCGTGTTAACTGTTAGGGGAGTTTAACTGGAAAACCTCATTTGCTTTAGAGGGATGTGATGTTCATTTAGAGTAACTTAGATTTTTTTTTTTAAGTTCAGCATTGATTTGTGTCATGTAATATTTGTAATTTTTTTTTGCCATAAACAGATACCTCAGTCAGGATCTCTAACTTCAGCTCCTTGAAACTGAATAGTTGTTTTCCTACCTGGAAACAGGAAGCCTCCAGATGTGAGCAGAGGAAACAAAAGTTTCTGATCTGCTTTCCATCACAGTAACTACTTCAGGTGGACTAGAAATCGCATTGGACTTGCAAGACTTGAGTCAGGCATAAAACTTATTTAAACAGAGATTTAATAACAAGTTCAGCACAACCCCCAGCCACTAAACCCTTTGTTTTCATTTTAAAAAGAGGGAATGTGATGTTATTACAGGAGGAAGACAGCTGGATTCGTTTGCAATCTTCCAGTATCTGTCTCTAAGAACAAATGCCGCTGCTTTGGGCTGGCGCTGCCGGGTGAAGATTCCTTTCTTGTTCCCCAAAACTCGTGTGGTCCCTGCAGAGAAGTTATAAAATAAAGCAAATATGTAAAACAAGCTCTTCCAGGCCCTGCTGGGAGCTGTTACAGTGGATAAATCAGGCCAGGTGGAAGAGACTCTGCAATTCCTTGTTTTTACAGCTGCTGCTGGCACTTAATTGGGGTGTGCCCATTGATCAGTATTGTATCTACAAGAGATTGGCTCCACCTTCAAACTGGATGGAGGAAATGGTGACTTAGAACTGTCCTTTCTGGCATTTGGATCCTTTTTGCCTGATGTAGTTTTCATAGGAAATTAGAAAAAAGGATTGCAACACGTGGAGAGATTGAAACTGCATCTGTGTGTGTGTGACTTTGTCTACATTTTCTCAGTCCTGTTGGAAGCTGATGCTGCTTTTCTGACCACTGCCCTCCCTGAGCTTTCCAATGCCTGTCCTGGTGCTCTGCAGAGTATTTTAGTGGTGTTCCTCTGTCACCCTGCTCACCACCCCAGCTCACTGCAGGTGCTGTAAGCAGAACAGGTTCACTACTAGATCTGAGTTGTGATTGTTTAATTCCTGTGTGATTACACTGTAAATTAAGGAATTTCCCTTCCTTTGTGACTGCACTTATCTATTAATAACGGGTGGAGTGTCATGGTAAGACGGTTGTGTGCCAGTGTGGCATCTGCTCCTCTCCCAAACCTCTACCCAGTTAATAATGATTATTTAAGGTGCTCTTTTACCAGGGTGACATGGGAAGCAAGAGAGATGTCCCTAACAGCTGACTGAAGCTTTAATTGAGGGTGGCCAAAACCCAGGAGCAATCTGGGTGTCTCACAACCTTCCTTCATGCATTCTCATGTTCCTGGGAGCTTCTCTGCAGGTGGGACAGGCAGGAGAAAGGAATTAAGTACAGGCAGGGTCTTCCCTCTCAGCTCTGGTGGGGGTGGATTTTGTGCCAAACCAGCTGTGCTCTGTCTTGCTAAACACAGGGCCTTTTGTCCCACCCTTCAGCACAATATTGGTGAGGCATAAACCACCTTAAACTCAGGGGGAGGATGGAGATTTGTTTAGAACACCAATAGAAGCTTACCTTGATTGGTCATAAAATCGGCAAAATTCCAGATGAGCTCCCCAATCACGTACTCCTTCCTCTTCTTGTCGAGGACAGAGTGGTACTCCCTGAGCAGGGCCTTCTGGTACTCCTCACTGAACATCAGGGGGGGATCCTGCACGGGGGGTGACAATGAGGTGACAAAGAACCCCAGCAAAGGCATTCCCATTTACTGAGGACCCGTTCATCAAGAGAAATTCAGTGGCTGATTGGTCTTTTAATTGTGGCTGCATTACCAACAGCTGGTGTGACAATCAGCAACACAAAATTCCAGGTATTCCCAGGGGGAATTCCCCCTGGTGGGCTTTGTCACCCCTTCCTGCGTGGGACAGCGCCAGGAACCTCCATTCTCCAGGCTTTGCTTTCATTTCAGCATCCCCTGCCGCTGCCAAAGGACATTTTGGAGTCCTCTTAGGTAGACAGAGCTCGCTGATTGAGGTGGGGCAGGATCACAATCCCAGAGCCTTTGGGACACTCCCAGCTGAAGCATTTCCCAGCAAACTCAGGCTCGGTGGTGCCCAGCTCACCCAGCGTGATTCTGGTGCCCTGTAAGAGCTTTTTCCACCCTGCAAACACCACAACACTCACGCTGTGGAGCCCAGGCACGGAGTCTGCTCCGTATTCACTCTGGATGATGGGCTTCTGGTAGGTTTTATACCAGTTCTCAAACTGGGCTGTGAGCTGGAATGGGATCACTTCCAGATGGCCTGGGTCGTGATACCACGAGAAATAGCTGTTCACACAAATCACATCCACGTAGGGAGCCTGCAAAAAACAAGGGGAGGCTGTTTGGTCACAGGCTTCAACCTCCTCTTGTCAACCTAAATCCTCCTCTGGGTTCCTTTCATGGAATCCAGGTTTATTACATGGAGAAGGAAGTGTTTCCCCCATCACTCAGGCCCTCCAAAACATCATTATCTTCCCCAGGGCAAAAAAAAAATTTAAAAAACAGGATAAATTTAATAAGCTAACAGCATTAATTTGGCATTTTTCTTACAGACTTAGGAAGTCACAGCAAAGAGTTAGACAAGATCAACACGTTTCATTCTCAGGTTTGTTAGAAGTTGTTTTTTTTTTTGTTTCCAAGATGTCTCTGGCTTGCTGGTACATTTAGATGTACTTTTTTTTGAGTATTGGAATGTGATTATCAAGTGAGTGGTCAAATATTTTGACTAGCAACTAAATTTTGTGCATCAATGGTGCAATACTAAGACTAAAAGCATTCTGCAAGTTATTTGCCATTTCTACCACATGGACAGTGTGATAAAAGGGCACAAAGCCCCCTCAAGATAAAGTGATGTTGTATGTAACTTGTTCAATGTTCTCTTAACATGTTTTGTAATAAAAAGAAAAAAAAAAAAGTTCTAATATCACATCGGTGTATGTGAGATCTGTTCTTTGGGTTTGTTTTTTCTGTGCTGGGCAGAGTGGGAATGGGATATCCAAAAGCAGATTTCTGCTTCAAATTTAAGGCATCAGGGTAATTTTTTTTTTTTAATTTTTTTGTACTGGGGTGGGGAGGAAAAGCCTCAGAGTTTCAGCCATTCCTGCTAATTCTAGGTCAATTTAGAAGAAATCCAAAGTATAACCTGGAGCAGGGACTGTGGCAGCACCAACTCACCTGCTAGGAGTGGTTATTGCACAGCAGGGCCAAGGATCTACCCTGGAAACAAATAAAGGTGTTCAAAATCCTTGCTCCATGCTCTGGAAGGCCCAGAAATCCAAGGAAAGTGCCTTTTGTTTATTTATCCAGCTCTGGGGCTTTGGTTAGGGAGCTGGAGGAGCTTTGAGATTATTCAACACAAACAGACATCTGCCAAAGAAGATCTAGAGCAGTTTAAAGCAGGAATTAAAGCAAAGCTTCCTTCCTTTAGACTTCCACAAGGGTTGTGAGCATTTTAAAGAGGTTTAAGCTTTGGCTTAATTGCAAGTGAAAATCCTGAGCATTAGTAAACACAATCAATGGCATGGCAAAGCATGACAATATTAATGGAATCCAGGGGCATAATCCTGCACACAAAGAATTGTTCTCTCTTATGGATCCCTTTTATTTTCAGCTGGACTACAACTGCAGGAAAAGGTACTTTTTTCTAGAAACAAAAATGTAGCTTTTCTTCTGCCTTCCCCTGTTAAATATCTCCACTAAATTTAGGGAAATGTCGGGGGAAAGGACTGGAAAACAAAGTGACAAGAGGAGAAAATTTAATACATGAATTTAAAATATAAAAAGCTAGAAAATAAAGCAAACTTACACCGTGATCAAGAGCGTAATTAGCATCTGTCACAAAGGTGACTGGTCGGGAGGGGTCGAGAGCTTTAGTGTGAGCTATCACTGTCCTGTTTGCAAACAGGAAAGCAAGAATTCAACAACAGCCTGGAGAACACAGCCCCCTCTCCCCAGGCTCCCTGTCCTTCCACCCCCCAGACAGAGCTGGTTTGAGTTTAGCAGACAGTATTTCTGTTAAATGAAGAGAATAGCTGTCACCACGGGGTTGCTGTGCCACCTGAGAAAGGGCAGAGTGGAAGCACACCAGGCACGTGTGGCGGTGCCAGCAGCTTAGAAGCTGAAGGGGCAGTTGAGTTTGAGGATAAAACTGTGAAAAAAGGGCAATGGGAAGTGTCTGCACAACCCCTGGGATGTTTTCCCAAGGCCCTGTGCCACAGCAGGCAGAGGCTGGGTGCTTTTCAGGAAGCCCTGAGTGGGAATGGACAGAATGGGAGAGTCAAGCTCTGCTGCTGCCTTGACATTGCAGGAGGTGGTGGAACTTTGGGAAGAGTAAAACTTCACAGCTCTCTCTTAATGCACCTCCAGCTCACAGGGACAGTCTGCTGCCCCTTTACAGAGCTGCCTCTGGGCTATCCAAAGCTTAAATCTCCTTAAAAATAAAGCCAAGGGGTCTGCAGGGACTCAAAGCAGTGGGTTTGAAGTGGGGGGCCACGATGCCCCACAGAACAAATAACCAGCACTAACTGCAGACCTGTGTCTTCAGAATTAAAGGCCAATTATTCTGCAGCTTTGCTGTGATTCTCAAGGAATTTATCACTCATCTTCCAGTGGTAACAAGGAATATCCTGTTCCCACCAGGCCTGGTTTTGCTTAGCTCAAGTGGAGATGCTCCAACCCAACAGATCCCCGGTAATTTTGTTGAGTTGAAGAGGTTCAAAACCAACAGGTTTGAGACAGTCGTGCAGTTCTGAGCACCAGTTCAACACACACACCACTGACATCTGAGTTTGCATCTGCAGGTGCAGTTCCAGGGCTCCCAAAAAATGCCTGCCCTCCCTGTACCACCTCTCTGTGCCATCCCAAAGGAAGGAGCAGCATCACCTGCCAAGAGGCACTTACTTGAAGTAGTGAGCTGCTGGGGGCAGCTCGGACGCCGGCTCGTTGGCCACGGACCACATCACCACGGAGGGCCTGTTCTTATCCCTGCGGACCAGCTCCTCCATCACAGCCAGGTGATGCTGCAGGGACTTGTTCCCAAAGCTCTCCCTGCCACACAGAAAGAGGTGACACCTGGGGAGGGTGTCAAATCCATCCGCTCTGCCTTGCCCTGTGAAAGCTCAGGCTCTGGGCCGTGTGAGCACAGCAGAGCCTTGATGCCGAGTTCTGCCCTATTTCCCCAAAGTTTGCTGCACAGTTCAGGGCCGTGGTTTGGGCTCGTTAATTCAGCCATGTGGCAAAATGTGGCAAAACGCCCTCTGGTTGCCCAACATCACGAGGCACCGGTGGCGCAACGGGAGATTTCCAAACAGAGCAAAGTCTCACTACCGGGACAACGGGTGGGACACTGAGGACAAAAGTGTAAAAGGGGCGATGGGACACTTGGAAACAGCCCAGAGAGGGGCAGAGGAGCAAGGGGCAGGGCGTGCTGGGCAGTTCTTACGGCAGTTTGATGCCCACCCCCGGGCTCTCGTCGATGACCACGATGCCGTAGGCGTCGCACAGGTCCATGATCTCCTCGGCGTAGGGGTAGTGGCTGGTGCGGAATGAGTTGGCCCCCAGCCAGCGCAGCAGGTTGAAGTCCTTCACAATCAGGGGCCAGTCCAGGCCTTTGCCACGGATCTGGAGGGGAGAGAAATCATCCCCTTGTGAGGCACAGCTTCCCTGCTTGATCCATCCCCAGCCCCGGAGCTGCGCTGTGACCGGCACTGCGCGGGGTGGGGAACCCAGGAGCTGCTGTCACAGTCAGAGGGGTTTGGGTGGGAAGGGACCTTAAAGATCCCATTGTTCCACCCCCACGGGCAGGGACACCTTCCACTAGACCAGGCTGCTCCAAGCCCTGTCCATCCTGGCCTTGGAGGCTTCCAAGGATGGGGCAGCTTCTCTGGGTAACCTATGCCAGGGCGTCCCCACCCTCATTGCAGACTGACACTGTCAGTGTGTCTGGCTGGAAGCCACGGCCAGGAGATGCTTCAGTGTCTCCACCAGCACAGCCACGTGCCCTGAGGGATGGCAGGACCGTGGCAGGACTGGGCACGGTGTCCCCTTAGAGCTTAGCCTGTCCAAAGGGTGTGAGGAACCAGCCCTCGCACAGCAGAGGGGAGGTGAGCCCAGGTGCCACCCCAGCAGCGTGACCTGAGGTGCCACTGGGTGTCCCTGCCATGGGGGCCACACTTACATCTGCATCCTCGTGCTTGTTGACCCCGTGGAAGTAGAAGGGCCTCCCGTTGATGAGGAACTGGCTGCTGGTGACGTGGACGGTGCGGATTCCAACGGGCAGCGTGTACACATCCTCCAGCAGAGCCCCGTCCAGCTCAGCCTGCAGCTTCACCTGCACTGCCAAAGAGTGCAAGGGATCCTCACTGGGCTGCCCAGGGCCCCCTCCCCTCAGCAGAGCCCCGTCCAGCTCGGCCTGCAGCTTCACCTGCATTGCCAGAGTGCAAGGGATCCTCACTGGGCTGCCCAGGGCCCCCTCCCCTCAGCAGACCCCCGTCCAGCTCAGCCTGCATCTTCACCTGCACTGCCAAAGAGTGCAAGGGATCCTCACAGGGCTGCCCAGGGCTCCCTCCCCTCAGTCTTGTGTTGGCCCCACAGCCCCTTCCCAGCCCTGCCTTGGCACACAGCCTGTTCCTCACTCCTGCTGCTGACTGAACAGGAAACAGAAATCCAGGCTGTGGAAGCTGAAGGGTGAAGAATGAGCCCCTGGATGACCCTTCTGGCACTTGCTCATCCCAAGTTTCATGTCTTTTCTCCATGGCATCCCCCCAGGCCAGACCATTGTCAGGCAATGACTGTGAGCCCGAATCCCTGGAAACTCAGAGCAGCTCATCCTCCCTGATTTCTGCATCCTAACATCGCCCCTGATCCTTCACCCTGGCAGAATCTCCCAGGCTCGAGCTGCTGAACTCATCATCTCCTTGGAAGGGATGGGTTGGACCCTCAGAGTGGAGGGCCAGCACCTCAGAGCACACCCAGAGCCTTCAGTTCAGCACCCAGGAAGCTGCCAAAGCTTGATTTGATTAGTGCCTAATTAGCAGCGCCACTCTGGTCACATGCACAGGACCCGTGCGAGGAGAGGACGGAAGGTGGAACATATGGCAGTGCCTTAACCCTATTAAACAGAACACACCCACCCACAGGGCAGGAAATGCCACTTCACCTCCAAGGAGTACAGGTATCCAGGGCTCTCGTGCATCAGGTAAGGCCACCAGAGGTTTGGGTTGAGGACTTTGAGCTCTCCCACTGCGCCATCACCTGTAGCAACCACTTTCCCCTCTTGGTCACGTAAACTCAGGGACAGGGAATAGGCTGTGCTGCCAACCACTGCCACCTGATACTGCACCACGGCTGCTTCAGAGCAAACAAAAGACAATCAGAGACTGCAAGAGGACAGCTCAGCCTTGAGAAAAAGTCATTAGGAAACAAAATCAGTCAGAATTTTGCAGGATATTCTCCTTGCTGCCCTTGTCACCTCCATGCAGAGTCAGAGGGAGCTGCTGTGGTTGCTCTGGACCTACCTGCACTCTCTGATGAAGTGGTTGTCACAGTGATGTCGTCTATGTAGGCAGGAGGAGTGGTGTAAAGCACAACAGGGCGGTGGATTCCAGCGTAATTAAAGAAATCAAACCTGATGTTCTGCACAAAATAGTTCTTGGGGTACCTGAGCGAGCAAGACAGGAGAAATGGCTGCATTACACCTCTACTCAAGAACTAGGGGCAGCGTATGGATGCTGGCAGTGCAAAATAATCATGAGAAATGGTCTTTACAACAGGCTGGATCTGCCTCTCAGCTGCTACACTGAAGGGTTTTGCAAATAACAAATATCTGATGCCCACAGATTCTGATCCTTCAGGAGAGCTGGTACTTGCAGCTTCCAGCTGAACCCAAGCTTCTCAAACCTGCCATTGACTCAACTTGAAAATCACCTAATCTGAGCTCTCTGTGCACAAACAGAGTGCAAAACAGCACAAAACTCCCTGCTGGTTCCTCACAACACCAAAGCTTAAACTCCTCACCACTCCACCGACGGATTTCACCATAAAGACAACCCCACAGAGGGGTTTATGAACCAGCAGCTGAATAAACCCCCACTCTCCCACCCCTGGGATCAGCCCAGCAGTGAAACACCCCAGCAACTCACCTTGCTTTGTCAGTCATGTACTGGATGGAGCCTGGGGGCAGCGTGTGGGGGGTCAGGGTGTTGTTGAGGGCGACAGTGATGCGGCACAGGGCCCCTGGGCTGGCCTGCACGACGCTGCTGATGTCAGCCTCAAAGGGCAGGTGCCCCCCTTCGTGCTCCACCACCTGCACCCCGTTCACCCACTGCAAGAAAAGACCCCAAAACAACGGGTTATTGGGATTTTGGGGCGAGCAGAGCATGGGAGAGGGAGGCCCAGTCACAAGGGACACTTGGGCTCTGGATCTTTGAAGGATTCTGGATCTTTCTTCAAGGGATCAATCTTGATCTTGGAGGGCTCTTCCTTTGCTGGGAGCTAGGTCTGGGGTCACGGGCAAGTGTCACTGAGAGTCACGGTTTGGGACAGATCCATTAACCAGGAACTGTTTAGTCACTAATCCCAGAACTGCAGGATCAGAGAGGAGAAACTGGAATTCATTCTTGCCGGGGGAAAACGGGCACGAGTTAAGAAGGGGACGCAAAATCGAGGCAGGGATTCATTTGCTGAACAAACCCTAAAACTGACGTCAGTCCAGCCTAATTTTGGAAGCTCAGGGACGGCTCCCCGAGGCTCTTACCACGATGGAGTAGTAATGGGCACTCCCGAAGCGAAGCACCACCCTGGGGGCGGGATCGCCCTGCAGCCAGCGCAGGGGGAGCAGCACCTCCTTCTCGTACCACACCCAGCCGATGTAATTCTCCAGGCTGGGGTCCTGCGTGATGTCGTTGAAGCTGGCAGGCACTGGCATGTCAATCACAGGGCCGGTCTGGTGGGAATCGCATGGAAAGGGAAGAAAGAGAGCATTTAAAAAGAGGAATTTCACTGCTGGAGGTGTTCCTTCCACTGCCAGCCTTGCAATCCCTTTGCCAAGGGGAAATACTTGGGGAAAGCTGTTTAAAAACTGGTGAGATCTATCACAGCTCCTATAAAATTAGTACCAGGCACAGGAAACTGTCTGTTCCTACAGGAAACAGCTGCTCCTTTCTTTTCCCCTCCTGCTGTGCAATGAAATGCTTTCATTAATGGCTCTGGCATCACGGACTCAGAGAAGTGAGGGGGGAAAAAACCCCAGCCCAGGTTGTTGTTTCAGCCAAAGCTGGGAATTTTCTCCTGCACAGCTCCAGAGCAACGTGGGGCTTGTGGTGCTGTTTGCCAAGAGCTGGAGTAAAAGGGTAACAAAAGTAACAGATATTTTGGATGGTAATGGATATTTTGGGATATTTTTCTCCCTGTGGAGAGTGTTTGGGATGAGTTCAGCCTTCCTCACTGCCTGAAAGCAACAGAGATTCCTTGGGATTACAACAGAATCAATTCAGTTGCTTACTCCAATGTAAGGATTAGAGGGAGGCAGTGTCACAATACATCGAATATTGAGGTATCCAGATGCTGTTGCCAAACAGAGCTGTTCATTTTTAGCACTTCCTGCACTCAGCATGGTGCACAAAGGAGTTCTGCAGCTTCCCCTTTCCTGAGGAAGCTGCAGGAAACGGAATGAGGAAGGTCTGGGCACCCAGGGTGGGCATCATGTGCGTGGCTGACTCAGCACTGACACTGCAGAGAGCTCAGAAAATCCTAGCGGGAAAACCACTAGGGAAGAGGATTTTCTAGTGTCTAACGCAGGAAAACCCTTGCCTGGGCTGGCCAGAACCTGTGTGTCCTTCAGGGAGGCTCTCTGAGGTCTGAAGCAGGTTAAATGCACTCATCTGACTCCCTTTTGGGGAGCATATTTCAGGATTTCTCTGCTCTGGCAAAACCTCCAGCAGCACAGTGCCCTTCACCTCTTCTCTCCTTCCACAATTTGGCAACAAAATCGGCCAAAAGGCTAAAAACACAAATAACAAACGACTTATCCATTTTATGCACAGAATCCATGACTTTTCAATCAGGTAATGTTAATTTCCAAGCAGACTTCAGTCACACCAAAACTCGTCTAGCAGCACTCTGAAACTTTGGAATAAATCACTCCCAGTGCCTTTTCCAGGCGCGTTTTTTGCCGATTCTGTGCTGCTGGAAGCTCAGCGCTGTGCACAGCTCAGGGAGGTGAGCGGAGTTCATTCAAACGGTGCCTGCCTTCGGAGCAGCACCGGGACCACCGGGGACCACCGGGGACCACCGAGGGATCATTACGGGATCATCAGGG
>VZTX01029268.1:25208-39291 GCA_013400915.1 Pardalotus punctatus | reverse complement strand
TTGTGGGGGGCGTGGCCTTCCAGCCCCCACGCGACGTTTTGGGGTGGGGACGTGGCCTCCCGCCCATTGACGACGTTGCTGATTGGAGCGTGGCCACAGCAAAGGGCGTGGCCTGTTGCCATGGCGCCGGGCTGTCCGTCCCGCTGCATGGCGGCGGAGGTGGCCGCGGCCGCGCTGGTGGGTGCTCGAGACCGGCTCGGGGCGGATCTGGGGCTGGTTGTGCTCCCAGGACCGGCCCAGGGTGGGTCGGGGGCCAGTTGTGCCCCCTGGACCGGCGCAGGGGAGGTTCGGGGTATTGGTTGTACCACCGGCCCAGCCCGAGGGGGCTATTCGGGGGCTCGTTGTACACCCACGATCGGCCCGAGGGGGTCGAGATTCCGCGTTCCCCCCTTTGTTCGTAGCTCCTCTCGCTGCCCGCAGGCGGAGCCCCCGGTGCCGGCAGACACCATTCGGTGCTGGCTGCGGGCGGAGGGCGCCGACCCCGCGGACCCGGCCGAGGAGCAGCTGGGCCTGGCCTGGCGGCTGCTGCGGCGAGCAGAGACTCGGCTGGGCGAGCTGGAGAGGCGGCGGGCTCAGGACATGAGAGACGTAAGGGCCGGAGAGCGGGCCCGGCTGGAGCCTGTCCTGGGAAGGGAATGGCGCTGGGGAAGGGTCTGGAGTACCAGAAGCGGCTGAGGGCGCTGGGGGCTCAGTCTGGAGAAGAGGAGGCTCGGGGGGGACCTTCTTGCTCTCCAAAACTCCCTGACCGGGGAGAGGAGGAGGCAGTTAGGTGGGGGTTGGATTCCCTGCTCCCAGGGAACAAAAGAGAGGACATAGAGGGAATGGCCTCAGTCTGTGCCTGGGGAGACTGAGGTTGGACATGAATTTCTTCACAGAAAGTGTCAGGCATTGGCAGGGGCTACCAAGGGCAGTGGGGGTGTTCCTGTCCCTCGAGGTGTCCAAAGTACGACTGGACGTGGCACTCAGTGCTCTGATCTGGTGACAAGGTGGAGTTTAGTTACAGGCTGCGCTCTTGGGAGTCTTTTCCAACCTCAGTGGTTCTGGGATACCCCCTGGGTTAGCCCACACAGGCCTGAATCCCCTGATCCCCCTCTGTGCAGCAGCAGGTTCAGGGGTGCCACTGCCACACTGCTGCCCTCGGGAACTTGGGGTTTATGTCCCCATTCCTCATGCTGGGCATCAAAAAGCACCTCGTGAGCCTAGCAGCTCCCACAGAGACATGGTCAAAAGCTCTCCACATCCCAGCACCCACATAGCTGCACCCCTTCCAGACCTCCTGACTTCCCAGTAAAAGTTTTACCATGCCCAGGTGTTCCAAAGGCATAAAACATATTGTCTTGCAAATATTTGAGGTTATCCTGTAAACTTGGTGGGGTGGAGAGCTCTTTGTGCTGCTGACTCACTGTGGAGGCACTGGCGGGCATGGGAATAGCAGGATTTTCTTTATTCCAGGTGGAAAGCTACGTGGGCCACGTCCGTGCCCTGACAGAAGAGTGGGATGCCATTGCCTCCGAGTATGAGAAGGAGAATGAGCAGCTCAGGATGGAGCTGGCAGAGCTGCAGCTGCAGCAGGGTAATCCCTTCCCTCCAGAGTGCAGGCTCCAGAAATGCACTGGCAGGTGTTTGGGTTTGGGAAGCTTCCTGGAGAGCTGAGCAGCATTTCTTGGGGAGTTCTCAGGCAGTTCTCAGTGGTTTGTTGTTCAAGAAGTTGCTAAAAGTGTTAATGAGCTGTTATAACAGATTTGTAATTGATTTAGAGGTTCTTGTCTGCTTTTACTGCCTTTATTCAGGGAATTTGGCAGGTTTTCCTTGTAGCTCTGTTGCTGCTTGAAGCATCTTCCAGAGGCTGTTTGAAGACCAGAATTGATGGTGCTCTCTGGTTTCCAGCTCTGAATTATCTGTGACTCCTCACTCCCACCAAGTCAGTGAATTTCCCCTTGGGTTTGGTTTACACAAACTGTACATTTTTTAAAAAACAATATGAGGCACAGGAATTGTTTGTGCTGGTGATTCAGAACTTGGTTGTACTCAATGTCACAAAATCCCGGGATGGTTTGGGTTGGAAGAGACCTTAAAGTTCATCCTGCCGGCCATGGGCAGGGACACCTTCCACTAGACCAGTTGCTTAGTGCCCCTCAGACCTTCAGTAATTTTGTTTAAACAAATTATTTCACTTATTTAACTTCAAATAATTTATTTTCAAACTCTGGGATCACTTTTGCTGGGTTTAATTCTTGATCTTCTTCAGTCTTCTGTTGCACTTTCAGTGCTGCTCATGGCCCATGTCACCATTAACTCCTTTTTGTGGGCTGTATTATGCTGGCTCTAAGGTAAAATTGGGGGTGATGGCACAACTTGAAGAGTTTCTTTGTGATTCAGGCTTTGTTTGGGGCAGCAAATACAGGAGTTTTGGGAAAATTTGGAGCATCTGTTGGGATTTTAGGGAAGCACATCTGGTGGTGTGACTTTCCAAAGATGAATTTACCTAAAAATTTGGTTTCTCTGGGCACCTAAAGTTGTGGTTTATGGGGAAAACATAGGTTACAAAGGCTAAAATGAATAATGAGCACTCTTGGGAGCCTCGCTGTGGCAGAAAACTCTGTTCCTGGTTCTTTCCTTTCCCACGAGGTGGCAGGAGAAGGACAGAATGTTCGCAAAGCTGGAATGCAGTCATTTCCTCCCGATGGCTCTGCCCCACTGGATTTTCTCCGTTTCTTAGGGATTCCTGAGGCTGTTGAGCAATGAGTAACTCTGGAATGGAAGCCGAGATCGCTGTCCCTAGATCTTGGTGTATCCATGAGGGATTGCTAATTGCCATCCAGTTGTTTTCAGTGTGCTATCCCTGAGGGGGTTGTGTGGCTTTGGTGCCATAGGGTGTTTCTGGAGGGATGTTTTCTTTATATCACTCAGATTTTGAGGTTCAGGAATTGTTGCTGCCTCACTGCTGGCATTGGTTGCCATCCTGGGATGCATGTGGATGATTTAAGTATCTGGAAGCCCTACTCCCTCTGGGCTCTCACCTGCAGGGAGAGATGCCAGCCCCAAGATGTTTCGGGTGCTTGTGGAGCACTTTATTGAGCTACTGGTCGTTTTATCCAGATGTGTTCAGCTGTAGCAGAGACAGCTGAGGGGAACCCTCATTGGGGGCTGCAGCTCCTCCCGAGGGGCAGCTCTGATCTCTGCTTTCTGTGATCAGGGACGGGATCTGAGGGAGCGGCTGGAGCTGTGCCAGGGGGGTTCAGGTTGGAGATCAGGGAAAGGTTCTTCCCCCAGAGGGTGGTGGGGCACTGCCCAGGCTCCCTGGGGAATGGTCTTGGCCCCGAGGCTGCCAGAGCTCCAGGAGCATTGGGACAGTGCTGTGAGGCACAGGGTGGGATTGTTGGGGTGTCTGTGCAGGGCCAGGGATGGACTGGATGATCCTTGTGGGTCCCTTCCAGCTCAGGATATTTTGATTCTATGGTTCTAGGTCAGCCTCTTCACAAAAAACTCTCCCTGGCCATCTCCGGTACAGAGTGGATGAATGTGTTTGTGCTGGAGACGCTGCACATTTCCGAAAGCTTCTGTTGGGCTACTCCAGGTCTCAAATGTGTCCCTGCTGCAGGGTTCTATGCTGCATCCCTGTGTCTGCTCCCCAGGCCTCTGCTTTATGTCAGAGTTCTTGGAATTATGGAAATGTTTAGTTTGGAAAAGCCATCTAGGATCATCAAATCCAACCATTCCCCCAGCACTGTCAGGTCCACCCCAAGTGCCACATCCACACATTTTTTGAACAATTCCAGAAACGGTGACTTTACTGCTTCTCTGGGCAGCTGTGCCCGTGCCTGACCAGCCTTTGCATGCATCTCCAAACTTAACCTCCCCTGGCACAGCTTGGGGCCATTTCCTCTTGTCCTGTCCCTGTTCCCTGGGAGCAGAGCCCGACCCCCACCTGGCTGCCCCTTCCTGTCAGGAGCTGTGCAGAGCCACAAGGTCCCCCCTGAGCCTCCTTTGCTCCAGGCTGAGCCCCCCCCAGCTTCCTCAGCTGCTCCCTATGGGATTTGTGCTCCAGGTCTTGCTCCCCCTGTTATTTTTGCAGGACTTCTGGGTGTCTCAGCAGGCATAGGATGATCCAGTGGATTGGGCTGGAGAAGGGACTTGTGGAAAGACAGACCCTGGTCTGCTGGGATTGTTAAAAATGTGGGCAAGGCAAGAGGACAGGATGGTGGTTGGTAGCTTTTGCAAGCATTGAAAGGAGAATGGGAAGGAGCAATTGGGGACAGTGGCTGGTTCAAGCTGGTGGTACAAAGGAGGGGCCTGAGCTGTAAATGGTGCAGGGTGAGTGACAGGATCTGTCCTGATCGACCTGAGCTGAGACCTGGGGAGGGGAGCCCGGAGACCCCTGGGTGGGCTCTCAGGGCTGAGCACACTCCCTCTTCCAACAACAGGCAAACGGATCAGAAACTGCTTGGTCTGGGATCACTTGGAGCAACTTGAGCTGCTAAAAGCTGTTTCATAAAATCCTGGAATTACAGACTAGGTTGGGTTGGAAGGAACCTTTAAAACTCATCCCATTCCACCTCCTGCCATGGGCAGGGATACGTAACCCTATCCCAGGTTGCTCCAAGCCCCATGCAGCCTGGCCTTGGGCACTTCCAGGGATCCAAGAGCAGTCACAGCTTCTCTGGACAGCCTGTTCAGGGCCTCACCACCCGCACAGCCAAGAATTTGCTCCCAGTCTCCCATCTAACCCTGCCCTCTGGGAGTGGGAAGCCATTCCCCCTTGTCCTGTCGCTCCAGGCTGTTGTTTAAAGTCTCTCTCCAGCCCTTCTTTAGGCCCTGAGGATAATTAGTGCTGGTGACTGACACTGAGCAGTTTCTGAAGGTAAAAAGTAAATCCCTCCTCACATATTTGCTCTGTGCCCATGCTGGGCTCACAGGTTCCTGCAGGGAGCAGCCAAGGCTGGTTGATGCTGGGCCATCGAGCTTAGCTTCACCTCATTTGATACCTCTGCCCAGAGTGACATTTTTCCTTCCCTCCAGGCAGTTCCTGATCCGTTTCTGATGCTCTCACTGTACATGCTGGGTGTTGTTGGAGGGCAGATCGATAGCACTCCCAAAAGCCTTCCTGAAAAACAACTGTAATGGCAGCAAAACACAGCACTGGGGGAGCTGCCTGGATTTGTTTAAAACGTGGAATAAAAAGAATAAACTGTCATGGTCTGAGCTTGTATGTTGTAATAGCTGGGCTGGTTAAACACACCCAGCAGGGCTGGAGGATGCAGGGCTGTGGTGGGGTGCAGTGGCTGCTGTTTCTGAGAGTATTCCTCAGGTAGGAAAATACAAATATTAATACAAAATCTGCTTCCAAACAAGTTTGGGCAGAGGTGGGAGATGCCAGTGGAGCTATGGTGTGACAGTGTGTAGGGCAGAGATTGCTCTTCCCAGACATTGGATGGAGAAGGGAAGTGGTTTATAAGGAATCAGTGGGGTTTACATGTAGGTAAGCTGTGCTGTGTGGGGCAGACACCCCTTATCCTCACAAATCCTTCTTCCTCTTCAGCTGGTGGAATATGTCTTGAATCTAAAATGATACCACTTCATCCTGCATTGCAGGCTGGGGACGAGGAGAGCACTGGCAGGTGAAGGTGGTTCAGGGCACAGAAGGTCCCATCTTGGCCATAAACCAGAGCAGTTTCCATTCGTTTTAGCTGGGATTTGGCAAAAATGTGGGAGGAAAGTGCCAGGCAGATTGGGCTTGAGTTTAGTGTGATCCATGGGCTCTTCCTGAGGCACATGGAGCAGTTTTGATCCTGCAAACTGCCTTGTCTGCTCTGCTGCAGCAGGAGGCTGCTGGGGAGCCCTGTTTGACCCTGTATTGACCAGGCCACGCTTTGTATCCCTGGGGAAGGCGCCTGGGAAACCGCAGGGTGTTTTCCATCCACAGGCCTGGACGGAGCCGGCTGCGAAGTGCGGAGTGGAAACATGGAATCGATCGGAGCCTCGGGATGTGATTCCGCTGGGTCCTGTGTTAAGTCAGTGCATGAGAGTGAGGGACAGGCTTGGCCAAGGCTCTGTGTGTCCTGTGTCCAAGGAATATTTGCTCTGCTGAACCTCTGCTGTCCAACTCTAGATATCTGAGCAGGGAAAGAGTGGGAATATCCCTCCTACCCCTGTACAACTCCCTGCACTTCCCATCATACAACAGTTGGAAGCCTTGATAATCTGGTTTGGGCTATAAATTTGGTCTATTGGTTGTGGTTTTAATATGAATTACACAGAGAGGGTTTGAAAAGCCCTTTCCTGGCTCCCCAAGCTGCTGGATCCAATGCAGGAGTTGCTGCCCTGACCATGCCGGACACCAAAGGTTCCTCATTTTCTCCTGGCAGGTAAATTCCAACCACACCAACAAGGGCGTCTTTTTAACAACTGTTTGTTGCGCAAACACAAGGGTGCCCAACCATAAACTGACTTCTGCAAGTGGTGGTGTCACCTTTGTGCCTTGAAGACCCTTGAATCTGGAAGTTTTTCCCAGTGAAGTCTTCTTGGCCATTAGTTTTGAATATATGGTGAAGCACTGGCTGTTTAAGAATTAAAGATATTCAGATCTGCCTCCATCCCAGACATTACTTGGGAAAATAATGATGGTCTCTAGGAGTCATCTGGTATTTTGTGTGTCTCCTGCCAAGGAAAATGTGTTTGTGACTCCATGTTCATGTGTTTGCTTTCTCTCCTAGGTTAGGCTTGATGAATGTTGGAACTGATGATCTTGGATGTCTTTTCCAACCTTAATGATTGTGTGGTTCCTCAGTGCCTGTTTAATCTGGTGTTTAGTTTCCACCAAGCTGTACTCAGGGTTGAAGGGGCTGAGGATAAACCAGGTTGGGAAAACTCTGTGTGGGGTGGGTCCTATCACGTGCTTGGCAGGCAGGGAAGGCGGTGTGAAGAGAAACCTTGAGATAATGGATAGCAGGGAATGGGAGGCAGTGAGGGAGGTGGGAAACAGGAGAGAGTTGAGGAGCTGTTGGGCTGCAGGAGAAATGGAGCTGTCATAGTGAGGAATGTTTAGAGGAACTGGGACAGAGATCTCCAGGAAAACCTGTTCTGTTTGTTCCTCTGCTGACACCAAGCCCTGCCTTGCCTTGCAGAAGTCCAGCTGAAGGAGGTGGAAGAGGTGCTTGAGCAGGAATGTTTATCCCAGATCTCCCGCAGTGCTGCCAGTGAACAGGTCGCGTATTTCCTGGTGGAGCGGGCGGCGCTGCTGGGAAAGCTGGAAGTGGCAGCCCGGCAGCTGGAATCCCACAGCACCATAGATGGGCTTCAGGTACCTCCTGCTCAGTGGCTCTGGCTGCCTGAGAGTTTCTGGGAAAGGAATATCTTTGGGATATTTCTGTAATGAAAACTGTTTCTCCTGTCTCTGAGGCCACTGTGGAGTCTCAGGGCTGAAGTACCTGAAGAAAGATGGAGAGAGAGTATTTACAAGAGCCTGGAATGCCAGGAAAAGAGGGAATGACTTCAAACTGACAGAACAGGTTTAGACTGGATATATGGAAGGAATTGTTCCCTGTGAGGGTGGTGAGGCCCTGGCACAGGTTGCCTGGAGAAGCTGTGGCTGCTCCATCCCTGGAGATGTCCAGGGACGGGTTAGGCAGGGCTTGGAGCAACCTGGGATAGTGGAAGGTGTCCCTGCCCATGGCAGGGTGAGCTTTAAGGTGCCTTCCACCACAAACCAGTCTGGGATTCCAGGATTCTAAGTCGATGCCTGTCTTATTTCTCACACTTTGCACTAGATTTGCTCCCATGTCTGCACAGGAACAATGAAATGGATTTATTGTAATACTGTGTTGAGAGGTTTGTTATGTGGTTGGGGTGAGGATCTTCACTGGGTAAGAATTACTTTCTCTGGGTTCAGCTGTAGCAGAGACAGCTGAGGGGAACCCTCATTGGGGGCTGCAGCTCCTCCCAAGGGGCAGCTCTGATCTCTGCTTTTTGTGATCAGGGACGGGATCTGAGGGAGCGGCTGGAGCTGTGCCAAGGAGGGTTAGGTTTGGTATCAGGAAAGGTTCTTCCCCCAGAGGGTGGGGGGGCACTGCCCAGGCTCCCTGGGGAATGGTCGTGGCCCCGAGGCTGCCAGAGCTCCAGGAGCATTGGGACAGTGCTCTGAGGAGTGCTCTAGGATTCTGGGAGCTGCTGTTTGTGCCTCAGTTCCCAAGCAGTGAGGAGGGAGCAGGACCTCAAATAGGGGTCAGGGCTTCTGCTCTTGTTCCTTTCTGTTTCTTCCTGCTGACAGGAATGGAATCACACAATAGTTTGGATTGGAAGGGACCAGGGACACCTTTCACTAGACCAGATTGCTCCAACCTGGCCTTGGAACACTTCCAGGGAATTGCTACAAACTTAATGCTCTTTGTTTCCAATCAAACACAGCTTCTCCCCAGTTCTTACACTGGGCACTCTTTCTGTGGTTTTAACCAGGTGAAGAACACTTTGGAGATGTATTTTCCGGGAAAACAGTCTCCCTGATGGGACTGATTACTCTCCCCAGTGATGTCATTGCTGACTGTGCCCTTGGAGCAGAAACTGTTGATTAAACACTCCATTGTTCCTGGGAGTATCCCACTTGTTTTACAGAACCATTAGAGTTGCAGCAGTGTTACAGGTTAATGTGTTAATTGCTCCTCTTACTCTGTTTACTGGAATGTATGGCCTTGCTTGTTCCCAGCTGACCTGTTCCATTCCTGGAATGAATGGTCCTGTCTGGTACAGGGATGAATTCAGCTTTTAGCCAGACTGCTCAAGCAGAATTGATTGTTTTGTTGCGTCCCCAGGAAAGCAGAAAGGCGGGATATGAACCTGCCTCTCTGTGTGGTCAGCTCTGAGAAATCCATGGGGAAATGCCTTCTGGATTCATGCCATGTGTCAGCTCACTCACCCTCTGAAGTGCCCAATATCAATGCCAACTGCTGTGCTGAGCCTTAGGACCCCATCAGTGCAGGTGTAGTGGAGCAGGAATGTGTAGCTCCATGACAAAGAGGAACATGGGGGCAGGCCTGAGCAGTGGCCCAGAGAACCTTGTGGAGTTCAAGTCCCAGTGCCTGGCTAGGGTCAATCCCAGAATAAGCACAGGTTGGGGGAGGAATTCATGGAGAGCAGCCCTGCAGAATGGATTTAGGAGTTCTTGTGGATCAAAAGCTGGACATGAGCCAGGAGTGTGTGTTTGCACCCCAAAGGCCAAAGAGCATCATGACTCTGCTCCCCTCTGGAGAGATCCCCCTGCAGTGCTGCTCCAGCTCCAGAATCCCCAACACAGGAAGAACATGGATCTGTTGGAGTGAGGCCATGGAGATGCTCTAAGGGCTGGAGCCCCTTGGGAGCCAGGCTGGGAGAGCTGGGGATGTCCATCTGGAGAAGAGAAGGCTCTGGAGAGAACTTAAAAGACCCTTCCCAGTGCCTAAAGGGGCTCCAGGAGAGCTGGAGAGGGACTTGGGACAAGGGCCTGGAGTTCCAGGACAAGGGGGAGTGGCTTCCCAGTGCCAGAGGGCAGGGTCAGATGGGATATTGGGAAGGAATTCTTGGTTGTGAGGGTGGTGAGGCCCTGGCACAGGTTGCCCAGAGAAGCTGTGGCTGCCCCTGGAAGTGTCCAAGGCCAGGTTGGACAGGGCTTGGAGCAACCTAGGACAGTGGGAAGTGACCCTGCCCATGGCACGGGGTGGAACAGGATGGTCTTTAAGATCTTTTGCATTCCAAGCCTTTCTGTGATCCCATGATTCCAAGTCTCCCAGCATTACACTGACAAAGTGAGCCAATCACACTCAGTGCCAACACTTTGGGCAAAACTGAGCCCTCCAGCTCCTATGGGCAGGCATGGGAAATCAGAGATCTTAAAAAATAGTGAACTCACAGAGCTCCCAGGAGTCGCTGGGAGAACTGAGGGATTTTCACCAGGATTTAGGACAACTCTGTTTGAAACATTTCCTTCAAGTATAAGGCATGATAACAAAACCCCTTCTAGTCAAGATATGTTGGAACTGAAAATCCCCCTCAGTGATCCTGAGGGATGCATGGCAGTGCTGAAGAGCACGTGGCCCTGTGCTGGTGCTGCTGCTCTTCAGGAACATCTCTCTGTGCAAGGCTGCCTCTGCTCACACCCATCAGGCATTGGGAGCTGAATTCCCACAGCCACAGAAATGCACACAGCTTCCTGGGGATACAGGGAAATACATATTTTCCTGCTGGTGACCCGGCTCATAGCTGAGATTTCGTAGAATCACCAAGCTTGGAGAAGCCCTCCAAGATCATTGAGTTCAACCATTCCCTCAGCACTGCCAGAACCACCACTAACCCATGTCCCCAAGTGCCACATCCACAGGATTTTTGAACACTTCCAAGGGATGATGGCTCCACCTGGGCAGCCCATTCCAACATCTGAGCACCCTTTCCATGAAGAAATTGTCCCTAATATCCAATCTAAACCTCCCCGACATAGCTCGAAGCCATTCTGTTTTGTCCTGTCCCTTGTTCCCGGGGAGCAGAGCCCAATCCCCACCTGGCTGCACCCTGTCAGGGAGTTGTGGAGAGCCAGAAGGTCCCCCCGACCCCCTCTGCTGCTCCTCATCACGCTTGTGGTGTCCCTGGTTTTAGGTTTGTCCTTAAGTATGTTGGGAGGGTTTTTAATGGGTTTAGAATGAAAACCCAGAGCCCAAAGTGTCACAGCCTCATCCTCAGGCTGTGCTCAGTCTGGGCAGGAATTAATCCCTTCTGCTGAGAGCCAGGGAACACCTCACATTTTGGGGCAGGGCTGCCTTGTGGGTATCACCTGCTTTTGGTCTGTCCCAGAACTGGTGCTGGAGATAAGGAAATACACATTTTTCCAGTGGGACCAATGTGGAGGGGAAGACAAACAACTCTGCCTTGGTCACATCACCACAGGGTTCCTCGTTTCCAATGGAGCATTAACACTTGTGCTTCAGTTCTGCAGGGAGGAGCTGGAGGGGGAGCCAGCATCACCTGCAGGAGTTGTGGAAGATCTGGATGAGGCTCCAGAGAGGCTGGTGGTGGCCCAGGAAGAGATCCAGAGCGTGACAGATGGGCTGGATGCACCAAACAAGGAGCAGAGTGGAGCAGGTAAGTGCTGCTCTGTTGGCCACTCCTGGCCTGCTCTTAGCCCTGGGGGGGGATGGGGGGGTGGGGGCAGCCTGTCCTCTGTCCTCTCTGCTTGGAATGTGGGAAAATCAGAGCTAGGAGTCAGCTTTCTCCCTAGGAGGTGGGAATGCAGTCATTAACAGTCACAAATCCATTCATTCTCAGACTGGGTTTCTCTGATCTGTCATCCAGCTGTACAGTCTGGACTAATTTCCTCTCCCTGGCTCCTTTCCGGGGAGAAATTCCCGCCCTAGGATGGGATGGAGAGGGAATGACAACTTGATCTGATCAGAGCAGCTGAATTACCATGTGCACAGGGTTAGCAGAGCAGGACCCCTCATCCCAGGGTTGTCCAGATGCAGTTTGGGATGTTGCCCCCATAGGAGCCTTAGCAAGTGCAGCAGTGGGGGAGTGACTGCATACATTGTCCTTGCTGAGAATATTCTCTTCACCTCCTTGAAAAGATATGTTGTTGACCAGCCCTGAAGTATTATTTATTAGTAGGATTTTTTATAAATTCTGACTGTAGAAATAAAGTTTTCTGGAGGTAGTTGTGGTAAAGCTGCTCTTGTAGTGAAATGTCTGTGGAAAATATCCTGAGTGACACACAGATGTCTGGATGCTCTTTTGGGGGTTTCCTTGCATTGTCCCCAGATCTGCGATGCAGAGTTTCGGTGGAGATCAGCAGCTGGGATGGGGTGACATCCCAGCCCCACATGCCTTTGCAGGGACCAACTCCCTTCAGGAGACTGCCACTACCTGGGACAGGTTTAGGGCAGAATTGCAGGTCCTGGTGCTCCCCTTGGAACTCACATACACAGCACCAGGACCTGACAGTTCTTTCCAGCCCCGGCAGCTCCTCTCCAGCTCCATCAACTCCTTTCCAGCCCCGGCAGCTCCTCTCCAGCTCCATCAGCTCCTTTCCAGCCCCGGCAGCTCCTCTCCAGCTCCATCAGCTCCTCTCCAGCCTCCAGTCCCATCATGCCTAGCCTTTTCATCCCTGTGTTGGGTGGGGATTGATCCAGAGTCCTCAGGGATGGGGTGAGTGGTGTGGCAGTTCCAGCACTGCCTCTCCAGAGCATGGACGGGCTCTAGCCTGGGGCTCTCATGGATTGTAGCCTGTGCAGGGAAATCTGTGCTTTCTGAGGTGTCAGATGAATACAAGGCTTTGCAAACTGTGAGTAAGGGTTTAATGCTTTTTTTGTCTGTGGGATTTGTTGTGCTGTGTGTGCAAAATGAGGATGGCAATGTCCCAGTGGCTTCCCTGGTTCTGTATCTCCCCACAGCTTCTCCTCCTGGCGAGCTCTGAGCCAGCTGCTTTGGGAATCACTTGATTTGCTACTAAAAACCTAAACTAGGGTCACTGATCTTTAGTAAAACCCTCTTAAACAGCATATTTTGGTTCAGTGGTAACTTGTGTGCATGGGAGATGTGGTTTTTCCTGACCAGTTTGAGCCCAGTTAGTGGTGTTTTGGTGAGGAAAGACTTTAAATGGTATTTAACAAAGTGCGTAAGGAATGTTGTGGGATTTTTCCAAAGCAGAACAGGGCTGCCACGTTCAAACACTGTTGTCCTTATGGAATCACCCCTGTGGTCAGCCCTGAAGGCAGCTGAGGGGGAAAAACAGGGGAAGGAATGGGAAAACAGGGGGTGGTCAGGATGTTTGCAAGAGGAAAAGAGTTAGAATTTTATCATCTTTTTATTATCCATTTTGTCATAATTATCATTTTATCATCAATTTGTGTTGGGGTCAACTGGCTGCTGAGTAAAATTTCCATTCTGGTGGAAGATGGGGGTTGGAATGAGATGATCTTCAAGGTCCCCTTCCAACTCATTCTGTGATTCTGTGGAGATGTTCTTTGCTTTTTATTTTAAATGACACAACTTCAAATCCAATATGAGAATCCTGGTTTGAAACAGGAATTTGTGGCTTTTTCCAAACTGGAACCAAATAAGGAGATTTGTTTATTTTTTTGCCTGAATAGAAGTAAGATTTAAACTAAAATTTCGTGTGCCCAGTGTTAAGCTGAAAAGGGAGAAATATTTCTTCCCTTTTCTCTAAGGAAAATTGTCTCCCTATTTTTTGGGAGGATACCAGTGTGCCCTCAACATGTACTCCTAATACAAGCATCTTTTCCTATTTCTGCCCTGGAAATACTGATAATCTGCATTAATTGGTGTTGGGATTAATTTATTCATTGATCCAGGCTTGAAGGCTTGGTGTGCAATTTTTCCAGCTGTGACCATTCCATTAAATTTTAATGCCTGGACAACACGGATACATTGGCTGGGTTTGTGTTCCTGCTTGTGGCAATGATGGATTTTATGATGAAAATTCAAAATGTGGCTCTTTGGGTTTTCCAGAGTTTGTGGAACCCGTATTAAATGAGGTGAGGGATTTAAATGAGGTTTACCTCCAAGATCCAGAGGTAAACTGAATCCCTGGAATAGTGATGTAGAGACTGCTGTTGAACCTGGATCTCCAGGGACATCAACCTTTGCTGTGGGAGGGAGAGGGCGTGGATGTGGGATGTGTTCCCGTGTGGATGTGTCCCATGAAGATGTGTTCCATGAATGTATGTTCCCACATGGATGTGGAATGTGTTCGCATGAGCATGTGAGGTATGTTCCCGTTGTGGATGTGCAATGTGTTCCCAGTGGATGTGGGATGTGCTCCCAGTGGATGTGGAATGTGTTCCCAGTTGGATGTGGGATGTATTCCCAGATGGATGTGGAATGTGCTCCTAGTGGATGTGGGATGTGTTACCAGTGGATGTAGGATATATTCCCATGTGGGTGTGGGATGTGTTTCCAGTGGATGTGGAATGTGTTCCCAGTTGGATGTGGGATGTGCTCCTAGTGGATGTGGGATGTGTTCCCAGTGGATGCGGGATATATTCCCATGTGGGTGTGGGATGTGTTTCCAGTGGATGTGGAATGTGTTCCCAGTTGGATGTGGGATGTG
>VZTX01029268.1:0-24591 GCA_013400915.1 Pardalotus punctatus | reverse complement strand
ATGTGTTCCCAGTTGGATGTGGAATGTGCTCCTAGTGGATGTGGGATGTGTTACCAGTGGATGTAGGATATATTCCCATGTGGGTGTGGGATGTGTTTCCAGTGGATGTGGAATGTGTTCCCAGTTGGATGTGGGATGTGCTCCTAGTGGATGTGGGATGTGTTCCCAGTGGATGCGGGATATATTCCCATGTGGGTGTGGGATGTGTTTCCAATGGATGTGGAATGTGTTCCCAGTTGGATGTGGGATGTATTCCCAGAGGATGTGGGATGTGCTCCTAGTGGATGTGGGATGTGTTTCCAGTGGATGTGGGATACATCCCCATGTGGATGGGGAATGTGTTCCCAGTGGATGCGGGATATATTCCCATGTAGGTGTGGGATGTGTTTCCAGTGGATGTGGAATGTGTTCCCAGTTGGATGTGGGATGTGCTTCCAGTGGATGTGGGATGTGGTCCCATGTGGATGGGGATGTGTTTCCAGTGGATGCAGGATATATTCCCATGTGGATGGGGAATGTGTTCCCAGTGGATGTGGGATATATTCCCATGTGGGTATGGGATATATTCCCATGTGGATGTGGGATGTGTTTCCAGTGGATGCGGGATGTGGTCCCGTGTGGACATGTCCATGCTACCTCCCACCTCTCCCGTGTGCGGGATCAGCCTGGGATCTGTGCTTGGAGCGTGGGTGGGCCCAGGCCAGTGACCGCTTTCTCCGTGCTGCTGTCTCCAGGCAAGGCTGAGCTCCGGAGGACTATGGAGCACAACAGCCGGCTGGACAAGGAGATCCTGGCGCTGCGGGCGCGTGTCCAGACGCTCGACCTGGAGAGGAAAGCGTTCCTGGAGCTGGTGAGGATCCACCAAGCCAAGCCAGCTATCCTGGGCTGGCTCCTGGAAGTCTTCCCAGCTCCCAAACCTGCCCTGTCTCCCCCTTTCCCCTCCCTGTTCTATGCCCAGAGCTATGGTTTGGCTGTCATGGTTCATGGAGCAGTAAAATTTGGGAAATGGGCAGAATGCAGCTCTGGGAGCTTCCTTCCATGCAGGAACAGTTTGAGGGACTCCAGCTGAGTGGGGTCTTGAGGACTTTGGGACACATTTTCCTGTGCCTGGGGAGAGGGACCAGCTCCCTGCCCCTGGTTGGTGTTTGCCCCAGTTCAGGTGTGTAAACAGAGTAATGAATACATGCATCTTTCCCTGGACTGGATTAAAGAGTTCAGTTTACCTAAGTTTAGCCTAAGCCCCCCACCAGCTGGTTTGAAATCCATATGAAATTTATGCTCATTTTTTATCCCTCTTGGCCCCTTTGGTTTTTAACTCAGCCACATTGATTGATTTGCTCATTTTTTGTGGGCTCCCTTAAGAGAATGACTTACCATTACATTACTATTACATTAGTATTAGTTAAATGCTTGGTGTCATACAGCCAGGATTCTCTAAATGCCGCCTAAAATTATGGAACAATTAAGGAACTATCAACTAGTTAATTCTTTACTAAGGTTGCCAACAAGGAAGGGATAGAAGAGTCTGCTTCCTATTAAAATGTGCCATTGGGCACAAAATCTGCTGCAGTTCTAATCTGATTTCCTTAGATCAGCCCCTGAGAGCCTAGAATTGCCTCTGCCATCCCAGCACTGAGAGCACTTGTTTGTCTTGCAGTTCTCTCACACCAAATGAATATTGTTAAGTTCGTACAAGTATCTCTGAGAAGATACATTTTAAATAATATTTATCAGATAATATGTTGAATGAGATTTATTCCCATTTGAGGGGTTTAGAATTTTGCAACATGGTTTTGTTCCTTGCATTTTAAAAAGTTGTTGGCTCTTTCATGTCTGTCACCTCAAACCTTGTATTTACAGCACAGTCTCTTTATGGAGCTGCAAAAAAACATAATTTCATTCAAGTTCCTCTGTTTACTTTTTTTAAGATTCCAAATAATGTTTTCCTTGCTGTGAGACATTGCTCCTTTCAGTCACTATGTATACACGCACGTGTACGTATAGCTTATAATGAAAAAGAAATATGATATTAAAATCCATATATCTATATAGATAGATATAGATATAAAGAACTCTATATAGACAAAAACCATATAGATATATATATAAGATATTGTGTTCACTGTACAGAAAAAAAATATAGCCAGACTGAGATCCATTCTAGCCTCATGTTAAGCTAAAAGCAAATTCCTTAGGAATGGGGTTTGACTGTTGCACAGAAGCTGAGAAATCCCCTGTTTTTAATGTATAGAATTAGAAAATGTACTTTGTTATCAGCTACAGCAGCTCTGTGTCCTGAAATGTCTTTTCTTGCCTAGGGGTCATGGAGAACGAGGGAGGAACAGGTTGGGCAGTTGGTCTAGGATGAGCTGTGACTGGGGGGTGAAGAGCTGCTGGTGGTAATGGAAATCCATTGATCCCATGGATGGAAGACACTGAAAAGTGTCCTCAGAAACAGCAGCTGGAATCTGACACAATGTGGGTGTGGTCACAAAGTGAAATAAATTCAGGAAAATCGCCCTTTAATGGATTGTGGCATTCCCACTTTTGCTGCTCCTTGTCTGAGGCCACTCAGCTGGAGAAGCCACAGGATCTCAACCAATCCCTCAGGATAAGGAATAGTAATAAATTAATAATAAATATGGAAATTGAATGTTCACCAAAACTCAAGGTAGGTGTTTTGTGTTGCAGGTGGAGCAGCTCAAGGAGGAGATCTGTGAGTACCAGCGGAGCGAGAGGCTGGAGCCTCCACTGGCTGAGGGAGTTGGAACAGCCTCACTGCAGGTGTTTCCAAGGGCTCTTTCTTTGCCTTTCCAGGAAAACAGGGTCCCCTCTGCATCCCAGCCCCTAACTGGGGTTGAGAATCTGGATGTTCTGGGGTTGGAAGGTTTTGCTCCCAGGGCCAAGAGATGGAGCTGAACTGTCTTGTGTTTTATTTCTGAGAGACTCAGGTGGCCTTGGAATCACTCTGTGCTCACATGGGAAAGATGTGGAGCTGTTGGAGCTGGGTGAGGAGGCCACAGAGATGGTCTGAGGGCTGGAGCCCCTCTGCTCTGGAGCCAGGCTGGGAGAGCTGGGGGAGTTCATCCAGGGAAGAGACGGCTCCAGGGAGAGCTCAGAGCCCCTTCCGGGGCCTAAAGGGGCTTCAGGAGAGCTGGAGAGGGACTGGGGACAAGGGATGGAGGGACAGGACACAGGGAATGCCTTCCCACTGCGAGAGGGCAGGGTTAGCTGGGATATTGGGAAGGAATTCTTGGTTGTGAGGGTGGTGAGGCCCTGGCACAGGCTGTCCGGAGAAGCTGTGGCTGCCCCATCCCTGGAAGTGTCCAAGTCCAGGCTGGATGCGGTTTGGAGCAACCTGAGATAGTGGAAGGTGTCCCTGCCTGTGGAACAGGATGAGCTTGAAATCCCCTCCAACCCAGTCCATCCTGGGATTCTGGGATCTCAATCCTAGCTCTGTGCTGATGTTGGTGTTCTCTTGGGCACAGGGCACACGGGAAGAAGCAGGAGCTGATGGAGGCGCCAGTGCTGGCAGAGCTGCCCCAGATCAGGAGCATGGAGATCAGGGTGGTGAAACTCTCCACAAAAGGTGAGAGGTGTAGAAATCTCACTCCTTGTACTTCACTGGTTCCTGGTACTGTGCTGCTGGTGCACTGTCTTGCAGGATGATTTGATTATTGGACTGTTTTAAATACTCTTTAGGGCTTTGTTCTGCTCCCAAATGGAAAAATTTGGAGGTTATGAAGTCCTGAGGAATCAGGAATGCATTTCCTCCAGTTAAATGCTGACACTTCCTCCAGTTTGTTGCTTTCCTAAAAGAAAAGAGTTGGGCTCTTGTGGCTCTCTGCAAAGAAAAATGTTGTTTTTATACCTGTTTTGGTGCTGGGAAGTTTTCTCTGGTTGCTCTCCAGGAGTGCACCAAAACACCTGGCTTTCAACCTTAAATATGTAAACAGGGATTTCTAAGGGAATTCAAAGCTTTGTTCTCCCAATACCTGCTCAGGAGTGCTGCACATCTTCTGGCAGGTTCAGGGAGGAAAGGGGGGCTGATCCCGTCCCTCTGGCTCTTTTCCCTTCTGATTCCCAAGCCTGTTCCGCACCTCAGGCAGCTGAATTTGCTGTTGCCTCTCTGCTGTTGGCAACCTTGTGCCTGACCTGTTTCCTGTCCAGACCTTCATCATTCCTTGTGTAGATCCCATCACTCCTAATGCCCATCTAAATAAAGACAGGCACAGGCCATGCTGGATGTGTGACTGGAAATCAGCAGGAGAGTATGAGGAAAACCTTGGCTTTTCCTCGCTGGTGGGGAGCAATTGGGATGCAGTTCCAGCCCTGGTGTTGCTGATTTTTGGTATGCAGGTGCCGGGAAGCCATGGAAAACATCGAGGGCAGGAATTCCCAGCTCCTTCACAAGCTGCAAAAACTGGAACAGGAACACAAGAGTTCGGTTGAGCGCAATGAGGAGCTGGAGTCAATTCTGGGAGAGACACAGATCCAAATCAAGCAAGAGAAGGAACAGCTGGAGAGCGAGGTGGAGGGACTGCCCCAGAAAGTGAGTAAGGAATGGGAGAGACAAGGTTTGGGTTTTTTTCATTCCACCTACTTTTCTCTCTGATTGGAAAAATAAAGTGATGTTTCACCTGGCCCTGCACCCTGCTGTGTTTAGTTTGACAAGAAATACAGCCAGAAAAACTTGCCAGTTAGGAGAGAGGGGGAAAGAAGGAAAAAATTCCAGCAGGGAGTAAATGACACTTGGTTGGAGGTGTAGATTCCCCAGTGTTATGTCAGCGTTGTCTTTTCCAGCTCTTGTTCCCTCTCACAGAATCCCAGACTGGTTTGAGTGGGAAGGGACATTAAAGCCCATCCAGTTTGACCCCCTGCCATGGGCAGGGACACCTCCCACTGTCCCAACTTGTTCCAAGGCCCATCCAACCTGGCCTTGGACACTTCCAGGGGTGGGGCAGCCACAGCTTCTCCGGGCAGCCTGTGCCAGGGCCTCACCACCCTCACAGGGACCAATTCCTTTGTTATTAGGATGAGTCCACTCAAATCATACTTTAACTTCAAGGGGTGGATAGAAAATCTTTATTATCTTCATGTGACAAATGGGAACCTTTGGGAAATCACAGATGTGATTTCATTGAACATCTGTTTTTCCAGAACCATGGCAAGGTTGGGGGCCTCCTTGAGCACCTGCAGGGCCACCTCCATCCTCTGAGCAAGGATTAAAGCTGAAGCCTCTCAGGCTGATGCTGCCTTTGTCAGGGTGGTTTTTAGCCTCAGTTTTCTGGAGGGACTCTCCATCCCTCTGGAGTAGCTGTGAGGAGTACTGGTACTACAGACTGGGTTGGCACTGCTTCCCCAGGGAAAATTCTGTGTGAAGCATTGCTGACAGGGCACCTGATCCCTTACAGAGGGGGCAGCTGGGGAATTTACAGCCAGAGAGAACAGAGGAAAAGAGAGTTTGGTCTGGCCAGGTCGGTGGGTGGAATTCTTCCCACAAAGGCTGGCTGAGGAGGTTCTTCCTGTGGTCTGAGGCTCTGCTGCCTAGCCAGGAGCTCTTCCTTGCTGGGGCTCTTGCCCTCTGCCCTCTGTCTGTGCTGGAAATCCTCTCTGCAGTGGGCCTGGATTGATCTGTCCTCCCTGACTGGCAGCTGCACCAGTCCAGAACGTTCCTAGGGGATTTCTGAGGTGAGGTTTTAGCACCCGCCCCGGTTTTCAGTCAGGACTAATGTGTCCTAACACCTGGTGTTGAGTTAAAACATGGTGTAGGAGATGGTGCTGGCATATCCCATATGGATACCCATCTCCAAGCTGGATTGCTCAAAGGAAGAGATGAGGAATTCCCTGTCAGCAGCCTCTGGAAAAGCCTCTAAACCCAGGCTGAAGGCAAGTTCAAATACCTTAATAAATACCTTAATGAGAGTGCCAGTGGCACCATCTTTGCCTCCTGTCTTGTAGGAGCTGTGGGCCAGCTCTGGGATGGGAGGGAGAAGGGTCTGTCCACCATGGCAGTGCTTTGGTTTATCTCGGGGCTTGTTCAGCTCACACCAACTCTTCCCCTTTGGAGCAGAGTAAACACAGCCCTCCATAAATCAAACACAATGCATTTTCAGTTTGGACAAATCCCTGCTTTGCTCTGTGGGTTGTCGCACAGATCCCTGGGAACGCTACGGTCAGGAGCCAAGGAGATGTGAGGCTGTTTTGGCTGCAGAGGCTTGGCAGCTGCTACAGCTGGAAAAGAGCCATTTTGAGGGATGCAGGGCCATGGAGGAGAGATGGGGTAGATGAGGAGGTGGGTTAACCCTTGGATAGGTTCGTCTGCTCAGCTGGAGGTTGCTGAGCTGTGTCCTGCATTCCAAGGGGCTTTGAGAGCCCTGGAGATGAGGAAGAAAGGGGCTGGAGTCTGGGGAAGGCAGCACTGCTGGGTGCTTGCCAGCCTTGCCCTGGCTGGGAAGGACTTGGGAAGGTTTTCTGTCCTGGCACAGCTGCAGAAACCTTGGCTGGTCAGGCTGTGACTCAGGACCAGGAGAACAGGATACAGAGTGAGGATTGTTCTGCTGCTGGCACAGGATTGGGAGCACAAATTAAGTGCTTAAAAGTTAATGGCTTAGAGGGAGAATAAAGAAATGCATTGCTGGGTATCAACTTCTAACCAAAGACTGGCTGAGGGTGAGGAGGGGAGGCATGTTTTGCTTTTGAGATCCCTTTTGGAGCTCCAAAGTCTTACTGAACCCCGGATTATCATCCAGTCATGCAAGAGGAGAGGAGTTTGTTGTCCTTTAGCTCTTTTGTGAGAGATCTGGGTGTTTCACCCCACTTTTAATACCTTTCAACACCTTGGTTAGGTCCTATCTTTGTTTTAAAAAGCAGTGTTGCAGCAGCTTTCCTGTGTTTTGGACCCCATTCCCTGCTGGGAGCTCCAGCAGACCTAGCTGGTGCCTGGAACTCCTCAGAGAGAGCAAATCTCAGGGACTTAGAGGTGCTGCTTTGGAAATGGACTGGGACTGGCAGGGACTTGGCACTTCTTTGGTTTTGGGATTGCATATGAGGAAGAAATTCTTGGTTGTGAGGGTGAGGAGGCCCTGGCACAGAGAAACTGTGGCTGCCCCACCCCTGGAAGTGTCCAAGGCCAGGTTTTACAGGGCTTGGAGCAACCTGGGATAGTGGAAGGTGTCCCTGCCCATGGCAGGGGGTGGAACAGGATGGGCTTTGAGGTCGCTTCCCACACAAACCCGTCTGGGATTCTGTGGAGCTGGATTTCATCTCCCTCTAGTGTCCCAGCCCATTCCAGGAGAGCTGAGCTTGGACAGTTGGACAGACCAGCCTGGGGGTTTAGAAATAAGCCCAAACTGGATTTCAAGCCCAAGGAGTGAAAGAGAAGCTGCCCAGGTGCCTGCTGGCAGTGGAGCAGGGGGGTTGCCAGTGCCAAGACTCAGATTTTGGAAGAAGGTCTATGGGATCCCTAATGGGCAGGAGAAGCTGAGCTGCTCCTCTGGGATGATCCTTAGCTGGGCTGTTCCGAGCTCCTTCGAGCCCTTTATAACTTCAGCACTAATAATCTTTCCCGCAGGGCAGATGCCCTTGGAGGGGGGTAATCCAAAGGCAGGAGGTGCCAGGAGGAGCAGAGGTCAGTGGTCACAGAGCTCAGTGCTTTGCTGTTCCAAATCCCAAGTCCTTGGAGCCTTTCTGGAGGGACTGACAACTTCCTATGAGAAGTGAAGGGACCAGGATGAGTCCTGAAGTACTGGGTGGAACATCTACTTGGATGAGATCAGCACTCCCAGCACAGGGAACAAGGATGATCCAGCACCTAATATGGGGTGTCTTGGGGTCCTCTTTGTTGGAGGAGCACCATGTACCTGTGTTGTTTCACTCCTTTTGTGGAGCAGAATTCTGTCTTTTTCTGGCTTGACTCCAGATGGCCCCTTCCTCCTTGGAAGCAGAGGGATGAGGGATGAGCTGGAGCTGGCTGTGCACATCTTCTTCTGTTCCTTGCTTCCAGCATGGGGCTTATCCCATAACAGCAGCACAAGGAGCGCTCTAAGAGTAGTTGTGCATTTGAGTCCTGGTTTTGTTTTGACTTGGGGTTTGTCCATGTTCAGATCACCAGTTTGGAAACAGAGTTGCTTGAGGTGCAGAAGAACAAAAGTGAGATGAACGGGAACGAGCAGGTGGCGTCTGGAGCTCAGGAGATGCAGGAGGTGAGAGCTTTTCCTTGGGAAATGAACTGTTCTGTTTAGAAATGTTTTAAATTAGCATCTTAAATGAGCATCTGAAGTGATCTTCTCCTGGAGATTCTCTTTGTCACCATCTCCTGAGGATTTGTAGCCCCTTGGCTCATGCAGATGGATTGGTTTTTGGAGGAAAGCAGTCAGTGTGATCTCCATGAGAACACCTCTCCTTAGGAAGTTGTTGTGCCTTCAGCTCTGCCAGCTGAGGAGTTTGTTGTCTCCCCATGAGGGTGAAGTTTTTACCTGTGTGAAGGTGCTCAGTTCTTGTTTAGGGTTTAGTGAAACCAAGGGATGTATTAGGTACATTTAAAGCTGATTCCCATCAGGTTCTGGGTTAACTTTCCTGTCCACTTGTTCCTTGCCAGCCCAACAATTGGATCTGCCTGATGTGTCCACCACACAGAGTTAGGAGAAGAGCTTCCCAAAGTATTTTGAGTCAGTGGAAGTTCTGCCAGCCCTGGATAAGAGGCGTAGGAATTCCATTGGAAACATTTGAGAACCTTTTTTCTCCTCTTCTTGTTTCCTAGAAGACACATTTCCTGCAATCTGCTTCTCTCCGCCTAGAAAAAATCTTGTGGAAGTGACTCTTAACATTTCTTGTTGCAGATGTTGGAAAGCTGTCAGGAAAAGATAGACAAGTTGGGAAGTCAGCTGGGAGAGAGGAGAGAACGGAGAAAACAACTGGCATCTGAGCTCGAGCTGCTGCGGGAAGATCTGAAGGCTGAGAAGGTGGTTGTGGGCAGCCAGGTATGTCCAGCCCCTGTGGTGGGACTCCCTGCAGGAGCCACCTGCCTTCAGATGCTCCATGAAAACATCCCCAGATGCCCCGCAAGCTCTTTGCTTGGCATCTCTTGATGCCTTTCTCCAGCCCAGCCACTTTCAAACATTTGGCGGAGACAAATGACATTTCAATCCAGCTGCTCTCACGGTACTGTCTCTAACTCCAGAATTTACTTTTCCTTTCAGTGAATCTAGTACCAAATCAGTAATTCCAACTTTATAGCCAAACCCTGATTCTCTGGAGGGCAGAGTAGGAGTTTTCAGACTCAGGTATTAATTGCAGGAATCAGAAGACCCCAGAGCCATGTGAATATCTTGCTGGGATCCCAGCAGTGCAAGGATTTCCCCAAGAACCTCGGCGCACTTGGCTTGAACCAGATTAGGTACTAAATCAGCTCCTGGGGGTTTCTCTGCTGGGAATGTTGCTGGAACTCCTGCATTCCAGCTGGGCCATGGAGGAGAGACAGTAAGTGGTGCCAGCAAAATTGTCCAAGGTCTGCCAGGACAAGTACTGAGAATTAGGGTAAAAACTTAGGAGATTGGCACACCTGTGGCCTGGACAAAGGGACCTGAGGGGACTGGCAATGGGGGGGTCGCAGCCATGATGAATCCCATTGTTTAGCATTCTGAGAGGCCTTAGATCAGTTTGTGAGTCCTATCACTTTCTTGAATCCAAGTAAAAATCCATGGAAGTCCTGAGCTGTTGGCACAGCTCCACAGTCAGGCTCTGCTGGAGGAACAGTGGCATCTAGAGGCCAGGGGTTGGTCGTGCTGCAAAAAATCCACACTGAAACTCGGGGTCAAAGCTCGGGATGGAAACTGGGCTGGGTCCCCTCCCTGGCTGGGAGGAAGAGGCTGGGTCAGACTATCATCAATAAACACATGGAAAGTGCCGACGGCGAGGGAAGCAAGACACCAAATCAATATGATTTATAAGCAAGCTTCGGTTACACAGCGTCTTATATATTTTTGCTACTAATTATGCATACTAAGCACACTATTATTGGCTAATCACACAGGTTACATTTGTATACCCCTCCCACCTATGGTCTCGGTTTTCAAGGGTCTTCCTCATTCCTTTAAGTACAAGTCAGTTTTTCAGTACATTCCACAGAGCTCAGGGTCATTGTGACCCTTAGCTTGAATCACATACACCTCTGGCCTACACGTTGCTTTGCTCGCACAAGGCCTCTAGCCATCCATGGCCTTGCTCTCTGAGCCATTCTTCAATAGGAAAGGAATTGTCTGCTCTGAGGGATGGTCGGGAAAATGGGAGAAGTCCTTTTTTAACCCTTGCCTCAGAATTGTTCAACGTACTCGTGATCCAGGGACCTTCGAATCCAAATTATCCATCCCTGAAAGTCTGGTTGGAATTCACCTACCCACTGGCCAGTGGTCTCCCTGAATGAGGGACTGTCTTCCCATCGAAGGGATCAGGAGAAGATGGAATACAGAGCCCTGTGTTAGACTGGAACCACCTTTAGCATAGAGACCTTTGCATGTGTTTGGTGACATCCCTGGCTTCCCACATGGGCTCATTCCCTTTGGATGGAGCAGCTGTATTGCAATGAATCATTTCCCAACAGTGCTGAAAACAAGCTTGGCATGAAATCATTTGGTTCTGTCATCTGGAAATCTCTTCTTGTTTCTAAGAGATTTTTTGACATTTGAGAGGAGAAATCTTTTTCTGAGCTTGTCCTCGGGGTGTGTTTCATCCAGTGACTCTGTTATTTCATCTCCAGGGGTTGCCTGACTCCCACTGGGAGCTGACAAGCCACAGAAACACCTTCCTGAGTCTCCAAAGAACATCAGCCAGCAGGGATCTTGTGGATGTATCCCATGAGAAGCTACACAAAGACAGTGCTTTGTTAGATCCAGAGGTGAGACATGGAAAGAATTCCCAGTTGTTGTGGTGCCCAATATGCAAGCAGGAGCTGCTGCGGTGTGTTGCTCAAATATGAGCAAATTCATCCTGCTGTAGATAAGGTGACCTGGAATTGAAATACCAGGAAATACCTGAAACTGAAAGCTCAAGAGGAGCTGTTGATTAAAAAGCTTTAGGAATCCATGCTGGTGCTGGTGTTTAGTGAAGATAATGATGCCACTGCTGAGCAGCAGATCTGACACTGGGCAGACTCCAGTTGTGATCCAGCCTGGGAGTTTCTCTGTCCTGATGCATTCTTCCTTTCCTGCCCCTTTTGTTTTCTTGGCATCTTCTCCTTGAGTCTCAGGTTCAGGCTGTGCTGTTGCCTAGCGTTACAGGGTTAGGTGGCTCTGGGAGTGGAGAAGCCATCCCTAGAGAGGTGTTTGGGGTGAAGATGGAGCACCTCTATGAGAGCCACCTGAATCCACACCTTGTGCTCCTCCTGGTTTGCCAAGAGCTGCTGTTTTTGAAAAGAGCTTTGGCACATGCTGTAAATCCCTGGGAGCTACAGATGGGCCACAGTAGGAGGAAATCAAATGAAGAACTGTGGTTTGCCGGTAGTTTGCACACAGCTACTCCCCATGCAGGAAAGAGGGCTCACACATGTCTTCTAGAGGGAAGAAATGCAATAATTTAGCCACAGAATCACAAGCCGTGTCTTGCTTGGAATCCCATGATTACCCTGTACTGCTCAAAAGATTTCCATCAGAGCAAAGGAAATCCAAGTCATGATGTTTTCTGACATTACAGGCCTCTGAAATCCTGCAAGACAGAGAACAGAGTCCCAAAGAGGAACAGAAACAGGAAGATCCCTGTGCAGATGCAAAGACCTATGAGGAACAGATGGCTAAAGTAGTGTTTTTGGAAGAACAGATCAAAAGCCTGAGGGAAGAACAAGAACTGCTCTGGTAAACCTTAACAAAGCCTGTGATATTTTCCGCTCCTTGTCTTCGCTGACTTAGTTTTTAAGACTTTTCCAACTCCCTGTGGGGCTGTTCCTTGCAAAAATGGGCCTGGCAGCTTTGTACTCTCCTTGGGTCAGCATCGCTGATTTTGGTGAACTCCCTCAGTGTCATCAGGATCAGCCAGGATTAAAGCTTTTTTCTGCATCTCTTCCAGATTCAGAGCAGCCTAAATGGGAGCTGTCCTTAGGGAGGAGGATTCTTCCCTTGGAGTTGGACTAAGGGAGTCCCAAAAAACTCGTGTTGTGGGTTTGGGCTCCTCGGGACTCACTGCTGGCAGCAGCTGGTTCCAGTGGAGATTTGGGGAGTCCTTGGAGGGGAGGTGTCAGCAGGTGTTGGTCCAAGTCCCCTTTTTGAGTAGATCAGGACAAATTTGGAGCTGGAGCATCTGGGCTCAGGCTCTCCTTAGTAAATAAAATCTTGTATTAAATCCAGTATGGTTAATGACCTGGGTTACTGGTAGTGAGATAAAGTACAACCAGGAGAAGGCACACAGGGAGCTGCTAAGGAATCGTGGATTCATTCAGGCTGGAAAAGCCCTCCAAGATCATCAAGTCCAACTATTCCCCAGAACTGCCATGTTCACCCCTCACCCATGTCCCCAGGTGCCATATCCACAGGTTTTTTGAACATTCCAGGGATGGTGATTCCAGCCTGGACAGCCTATGCCAGTGCCTGGACATCCAGGACATAGAATTACAGAATCCCAGACTGTTTTGGGGGGAAAGGGATCTTAAAGCTCATCCCATTCCACCCCCTGCCATGCACAGGGACACCTTCCACTATCCCAGGTTGTTCCAAGCCCTGTCCAGCCTTGTGTTGGACCCCTCCAGGGATGGGGCAGCCACAGCTTTGAGTTTGGATGGAGACGATGGAGATGGAGTTTGGGTGAAGATAAATCAGACAGCTGGACTGGGGCATCTGAACCCCTATTCCAGTGCTTCCTTGTGACTTTGAGCCCAGAGCAGTTCCCGTGCCTTTGTGAGGGCTCCTTAGCCAGCCTGTAACCTCCTCCCAGGGAGAGCTGAGCCTTTGGACACACGTGGTTTTGTGCGAAGTGTCCTAGGGAGACTGACCCTTGCCCAGAACTGCTGTGCCCAGGACTGAATCCCCTTTGGAGCCTCTTGACGCACTTGAGCATTTCACTAGACTCTCATCTCCCAAGTTTTTCCTCTTCAAGGGTGTTTTCCCTCAGATGTATGTAGTTATCTCTCTCCTTTACTATTTCTCCTTCAAGCTCCGAATTACTAGAGAGCAACAAGAAGAAGGAGGAGCTGGAAAAGCAGCTCAAAGAGAGCAATGAAGAGAAACGGATGTTGCTGGAAGAAATTGCCCATCTCAAATGTGACATCCGGAGTTCCCGGGAGCAGGGCCCCAGCGGAGACACAAGGAGGATGATCCCAGGCTTGGAGCAGAGGGAGAACAGGTTTCTCCCATGGCAGAGCTCAGCAGGCAGTTTAGAGGGGAGCCTTAAACAGGTATGGGCAGCTGTGCCATCTGCACCCTGAGTTTTGTCACTAATTGAGTGGCAAAACTTAATTAAAGTGGGCTGGAAGCCAGTCCCATGGTGTGAACGATGGTTGGGAATTAGAGATGTGTTAATTTCCTTGTGTTGTGCTTTTGGATTTGGTGGGAACTTGGATAAACTGAACTAAGTGCACAAGGCAGAAATAAGTGATTTAAATGGAATTTGTTCAGCCTTCTCACCTTGTGAACTGAAAGAGAAAGGGAGAAGGAGATGTCCCTGCCAGTGGAGTAGGAAATGATGGAAGAACTCAGGATGGGGAGACTGAGGAGGATCTCAGCTTCTGTGCAAGGATTTGGGAGAGAAGAGAGGACAGGGCGGTCTGCATGGCCAGGGTGGGAGTGGGAAGTAGAGGATTGGAGTCCAGTTGTGTCCAAGAAGCATCAAATCCATCCAGGCGGAGCAGACCAAGACACAAGGAGTGCAGTGGATGTGGGAAGGGATCCTGATAGAAAGAGCTGGGGAACACCCCACAAAACCAATGGAGCCAATGGACCTCCAGCACAACTGACACTGCCAGACCCCACAGTGCTGGATCAAGACTTTTCCCAGCTTGGGAAGTTATCTGGCGATTATCTGAGAAGGCAAATTTGGTCTTCAGTGAATTCCATCTGGTCCCTAGAGCAGAGGGTAAAGATACAAAGTGGGAATGCAGATCCAGAGATGGCTGGAAGTGATGCTAGAAAGAAGGGCTTTGGTACAACCCAAGCAGAGCTTTTGGTGTGTGTGCGAGAAAGGTGGGTGAACCAAGGAGCTCAGTTATCTCCCAAGAGCCATTGCAGACCGTTGGTGACATCTCGAAGTGTCCAGGCTCTGTCTTCTTGTGCTCCTGCCCTGCTGCCAGGACTTGCCTTGCTCCTGTTCCTGATCGCTCTGGGAGCTGGGCTGGCTCTGTTACTCCTGCTTGGATGCCTGAATGAGACTCTGGTCCAAGGGTCCAGAATGACCTGGTGGTTTTGCTTTGCTTGGACAGGTTTTTTCAACAGGGATTTGTTCCCTCATCCAGGTTATCACCTCTTCCCCCTCAGACTCAGGAGTTGTATTGGCTTCTCTGAGCAGTGGGAGAGAAACATGGAATCACTGAGCTTGGAAAAGCCCTCTGCGACCATCAAGTCCAACTATTAACCCAGCACTGCATATTCACCACAAACCATGTACACAAGTGCCACATTCACATGGCTCTTAAAGCCCTGCAGAGAACAGGGAAGGGAGCAAGACATGGTGTAGTGACAAAGAAATGCCAGGCTTTACCCATCTTCATGCCCAAATGCCCTTAAATCCCACTGGTTTCTGCCTTCCTTAATCGCCTTTATCCTGCCTTAATTTCTGTGTCAATTCTGCTGTTCCTGCAGGGTCTGTCTGAGGAGAGGTTCCAGCAGCAGGAGGAGAAGCTGCAGCAGCTGCGCCAGGACCTGCGGCGGGTGCAGAACTTGTGCAGCTCCGCTGAGAGGGAGCTCAGGTATGAAAGGGAGAAGAACGCCGACCTCCAGAGGCAAAATCTGCTGCTCCAGCAGGAATGCACCAAGGTGAGGACAGAGCCAGACTCTCCAGTGTGCTCTGCCTCAGCTCCATGGGAATTATGGCCACAGGGCTGGGAGAGCTGGGGGTGTTCACCTGGAGAAGAGAAGGTTCCAGGGAGACCTCAGAGCCCCTTCCAGGGCCTAAAGGAGCTCCAGGAGAGCTGAAGAGGGACTGGGGACAAGGGATGGAGGGACAGGACACAGGGAATGGCTTCCCACTGCCAGAGGGCAGCATTAGATGGGATACTGGGAAGAAATCCTTCCCTGGGAGGGGGGGCAGGCCCTGGCTCAGGTTGTCCAGAGAAGCTGTGGCTGCCCCATCCCTGGGACTGTCCAAGGCCAGGTTGGACAGGGCTTGGAGCAACCTGGGACAGCGGAAGGTGTCCCTGCCTGTGGCAGGGGAGTGGAACAGGGTGGGCTTTAAGGTCCCTTCCTACTCACACTCTGGGATTCTGTGACAAATTTCACTGCCTCCAAATAAAACATGCATTACTTCCTCTGTGATTCCTCTTTTGCTTATTCTGGAATTCTGTTCCCCTTTCCTAGCCAAGCCATTCCAGCTGATTTATGCTGAAGTATAAATCTGATTTCTTCTCTGGGATCTCAGGTCAAAGCTGAGCTGAAGCAGGCCCGGGCCAAACTCTTGGACACCACAGAAACGTGTTCCTCCCTCTCAGCACAGTGGGAGAGGAGCCAGCAGAAGGTCAAAGAGCTGGAACGAGAGCTCTCCAAGTGCTCCCAGGCTGACAAGCTCCAGAGCAGCCTCCAGGAGAGGCTGGCCCAGGAGAAATCCAGAGCAGGAGAAGCACAAAAGAAGGTGAGTGTGAGCTGGGGTGTGTTTAGCAGACCTGTGCAGCTCTAGTGCAGAAAACAAGCAGGAGCAGCTCATGAATTGCTTCCCCAAATTCCTTTTTGTGATCCCTTGGCTAAATATTTGTCTTGGTTTGAAGACAGGTGTCTGCTAAGGAAGGTGGGAACCTCCCTTAGAACCCACAAATGTGAACCCCCTTCCCTCCGAATTATTATCACTTTGGAATCAAGGGCTTTCAGGCAAAGACATGGAGAAAAGGAANGGGATGAGCAGGGCAGGGGTGGGCGTGCAGTAGCCGTGCTGCAGGAGCTCAGAGCCGGGAGCAGGGGTGGCAGAGAGGAGCCCACCCGGGCTTGCCGGCAGAAGGTGGCAGGGACTCCCCAGCTGTAGCAGTGCTCCCACAGGGAGAGCGCGGGGCGGCGGCTGCCGGCCCCCTTGGGCAGAAAACTGCTGGCGCAGCCAGGAGGATGTGCCCTCCAGGAAACGTCCCCTTCCCAGACGAAAGCTCACTCACCAACGAGAAGAAAAGCCAGCGCAGATCCGAAAAACCTTTCTGCCACTATAGAGAAGCCCGCAGTTCCCCCTGCTGTCTACTCAGTAGCTGGTGGTCTCCACTCCCCACCCCCAGCTAGCTCTTTGTCTCTTATAAAAGAAGTTAATAGTCCTTAAGTATCCAGCCATTAGTAACCTAGCACCAGGAATGGGGAAAAATTCCACACCCCTCAACCTCCAACAATATTGTAGGAAAAAAGCCTGTTATTAGTGGGAGCATCATCAAGGCAGTAGAAGCAGTATGTGAAAACTCAATATCTCTAAAGTACTGATAGTGGCGCTGGCAGGCACAGGGAACCCCAATCCTGTTCTTGGTGAGGAGATTTGCTACTGTTTACTGGCTGGAAAATTCCAAAACCTTGTGTTTTCCATGGCATGGATTCTGCTGTGCTCCTGCAGAAATCATTGGATTCTCTTTTGAAGTGTGCAGGATCAAACTGGGTCAAAAAATAATTGCTGGGAATTCATGACATTTGTTTTATCCAAAATCTGGTAGCCATTCCAGAGGTTTTGCTTTTAATGGACTTTGAGTCAAAACAAAGAAATCTTTCCTTCCCATGCCTCAGACACGGAGGGATCAGAGGGATCTGATTCAGACACTGGCCTGTACATTCAGAAAGTTTAATCCATGTCCATTTTAATCCAAGATCTCAAAGCTCCAGCAAAAGCTGAAGGATTCCCAGCACCAGCTGCTGCTGGCAGAGGCTCGTGTTTCTGACAAGAAGCTGCTGGAGGAGGAGCTGAAGGAAGCTCGGGAAAATGAAGCTCGAGTGCAGAAGGAACTCCATGAGGAGCAGCTGAAAAGGTCCCTGTACTGTGCAGGGGCTGTGCCAGCCCTGGGAGCCTCTGGCAGCTCCTAGCTGCCCTGGGAGGGTTCAGGGAGACCCAAACCACTGCTTTGACCTCCTGTCTCCCCTTTGGACCTGCCTTGTCCCTGGAGTTCTCCTTGCCCCTTCCTGAGATCTAAAAGATTGTTGGAGACTTCATCTGCCTGGGAAGGTCTGTGGCCTCTCCTGTCAGCCCAGCGATGTCAACAGCCCCCTCCCCTGTGCAGCTGGGAATGATCCCAATATATCATCCCCCCTTTCCTGTGCCACTGAGACTTGGGGACAACCGGGATGTGCTGCTTCCTTTGTCCCCTCTGTGTCAGCCAGGGCAGGAGGAGAGCAGGGGGTGTTTTGGGTGACAGGCAGACACCCTGGGGGCAGGTGGCACGTCCCCATCCCCCTCTAGCTCTTACTGTCACTCCACTGTGTTTCCAGGAGGCTTCTGGAGCAGCAGGTGGAGGAGCTGCGACAGCAGCTCCGTCATTCCCGGGAGACGGAGGCATCCCTGGCCAAGATGCACGTGGAGCTCCAGGCCAAGACCCTGCACGTCCTGGAGGACGAGAAGAAGCCAGACACTGGTGAGGTGAGTGACAGTGAAGGGGTTCCTCAGCATCCAAGGGGGAATAGGACCATCATGGGCTGGAATCTGCTCCTGTGAGCTGTCGGAATCGGGAACATCTGATCAGGGGCTGAGCCTGTGCAGATCCCACTGATTTCAACAGGAGCTGGAGAAAAGCAGCATCCACTTGCCAGCTGGTTTCTTGGGATGCAGCTCTGAGGGCACAGGAAGGCTCGGTGGTTTCTTCCTTCCCTTTTTCTTGCAGAGCTTGGAGTGTTTGCTTGGAAATTTTGGCAGAGTCGGTTGTCTGGGGGGGTTCATTGCCTCTCTCTGCACCAAAATCCCCACTGCTCCTTGTTAGGGGGGGAGGGAGTGTTCTGGGGGGCTGGATGGATGGATGAATGGATGGGTGGATGGATGGATATTGGTTGTAGTGGGAACCACTGGGATTGATGAGAGAGAAGCTTTGGAGACCAGGCAGATGGGAGGCAGAGGGGCCCCTCGAGCTGGGGCCACACACCCAAGTTAAATACAGCCCTTATCCAGCATGTGCAGTGCCAGAAGGAGAACCAGAAGCTCTCGGAGCAGCTGGTGCTGCTGAAGGAGGAGAACAAAGCCCTGTATGAGGAAGGTGTCCGACTCCTGAACCAGAAGGATCTCTATGTCAGGTAATGCCTAAAAACCTACCCAGGAATGGCCCCTTCTGGGCTTGCTACTGGATTTGGCCATGTTGTGGCCTTTCCTGTCCAATGTTCAGCCTTTTAGCACTAAATCCACCAGCCCTGTGTGCAGTGAGCTCACCCCACATGTCTGCTGTCAGAGAATTGGGTGGGAAGGGCCCTTAAAGCCCATCCTGTTCCACTCCCCTGCCACAGGCAGGGACACCTTCCACTGTCCCAGGTTGCTCCAAGCCCTGTCCAACCTGGCCTTGGACAGTCCCAGGGATGGGGCAGCCACAGCTTCTCTGGACAACCTGAGCCAGGGCCTGCCCACCCTCCCAGGGAAGGATTTCTTCCCAGTATCCCATCTAATGCTGCCCTCTGGCAGTGGGAAGCCATTCCCTGTGTCCTGTCCCTCCATCCCTTGTCCCCAGTCCCTCTCCAGCTCTCCTGGAGCCCCTTTAGGCCCTGGAAGGGGCTCTGAGGTCTCCCTGGAACCTTCTCTTCTCCAGGTGAACACCCCCAGCTCTCCCAGCCTTCCTGCTCTCCTTGGCAGCTGAGGCAGCACAGGAAGACAATCTGGGTGTTGGTTGGGGTCTGGTGTCAGCAGCGACTCTCCCTGGAGTTGCTCCTTTGTCCCCAGACCCCTTTTGTTTAATTTGAAACAGAGTAGCTTTTTTCATTACGAATTTTGAGCAAATACGGGCAAATATCCCTTATATAGTAGAAATTTCTCTTGTTTTTTGGCATTATTTTTCCTTCTATCCCAACTGGATAAAAGTAAACAAGAACATTGCCCAAATGGACAAGAGGGGAAGAGCAAAAGTTGGAAGTGTCAGGAAAGAGAAGTATTTGTCCCCAGTGTCCCAGCTCAAAGAAGCTCCCATTGAAGTGGGTGTTCCTGCTCCTCTTGGCCTGCCCATTGCTGTGTAGAATTCTTAATTTTCCAACCAACATGTGGATGTGGCATTTGCGGACATGGTTAGTGGTGGCTGTGGCAGTGCTGGAGGAATGGTTGGACTCAATGATCTTAGAGGGTTTTCCTAAATTTTCTTCCCATTCAAAAGTCATTCCCTTAACTACCCACATCCCCACCAGCAAAACCAAATTATCCTTTCCCTGGAACTTCCAGTTTTGGTGTCCTTATAACCCTATTTGTTATAAAGAGCTGGGAGGGATGAGCACAAGGATTTGTAAAGATGGAAGTCACTTTTGGAAACACTTTGGGTCCTTTTCCCTTATCAATTTCCATTTGGTTGACACCTAAAAATTAAAATTTCCACCAAAAACATCTCCAAACTGATCAGTGAAAGAGTCCAGACAGTCCATGTCTCATTCTGGGCAGGCAGAAGGAGCTGGGGTATGGCTGAGACTCCAAGTTTGGGCTTTGAGGAGCCTGAATAAACCTGGGACATTCCTGCCTGGATGGTGACCCCAAGCATAAGAGCCTTTCACAGCCCGATGTTTGTCCCTGCTTTCCCAGGAAATACAACGAGATGCAACTCCGGCACAAGGACAAGATCCGAAGGGCCAAGGAGACCTTCATCCATGAGGTGAAACAGAGGGACAGCAGGATCAAACAGCTTGAAAATGAGCTCAGTGAGTCAAAGCTCCAAGTGGAAAAGGTGAGAGGACGCATCAAGGACTTCTCTTGCAAGGGGAGGCTGTAGGGGCTGCTTCTAAAATAATCATGGATTCAGGCAATGGTATGGGTTGGAAGGGATATTAAAGCTCATGTCATCCCACCCCCTGCCATGGACAGGGACACCTTCCAGTACCCCAGGTTGCTTCAAGCCCTGTCCAGCCTGGCCTTGGACATCTCCAGGGATTCAGTGGCAGCCACAGCTTCTCTGGGCACCCTGTGCCAGGGCCTCACCACCTTCACAGGGAAGAATTTCTACCCAATATCCCATCTACCCCTGCCCTCTGGCAGTGGGAAGCCATTCTCCCTTTTCCTGCATTCCAGGCCCTTGTACAGAGTCCTTCCTTGCAGGTAGGGACTGGGGCACTAACCTGTAGGAACAAAAAGCCTAAAGGAAATACCTGGTTCAGGGTTGCCCTTGGGGGAAGCCACATCCTCAAATCCCAGTCTGACGCTACCTGAGCTCCATGTTCCTTTCAGCCTCAGCAATTCCTGCTGGGAAGTGGCCCCAGAGCCTCTTTTTGAGGTATTTTATATCAAACCGGGTATGGAATTGCAGAGTCGTTGAGGTTGGAGACAACCTTTAAGATAAAGATCTTCGTCAAGTCCAACCATCCCCCCACCACCACTAAACCATGTCCCCAAATGCCACATCGACATGGCTCTTGAGCACTTGCAGGGACGATGAGATGATTCCAAGCTCGTAGGAGTTGGCATCCTTGATGGTGATCCCTTGGGAAAGCCCTGAGGCTTGCAGAGGACAAAGAGTAACTGGTGGTTGTTCTTTCCTTCTCCAACACCCTCAGGGGAAGGTGCTGATTGCCCAGATCACTGCTGAGAATGAGAAATTACTTCAGGAGAGGAGACGGCTCCTGCAGAAAATAGCAGACCAGGAGGAGTCCCCGTGGAGCCTCCGGTCTGGGATTCCGCCCCTGCAGAGCAGGTAGGCCCCTACTGATGTCCACCCATTGGGATTCTCCCTCTTCCTGGTTTTGTGCCTCTTTCTCTTAAGAATTCCAGAGGAAGATCTGGATTGTGCCTCAGCAATTGGTGCAGTGGCTTTCATGGCTGTAATTAAGGATGTAATTAGTCCGTTTTCCCATCCAAGACCTCTTCACCATTGAGCTGGAGACTGTGGAGAGCCACAGCTCTGAGGCTGGAAAAGAAAATTCCTGTTTGAAAACAGAGCCTGGCTGGAAGGAAAATAACCTGTGCTTTGTGCCATGCCCAGAGGGAAGATCCTGGAGGAGGAGAATGTCCGGCTGCAGGACAAGCTCCAGCCCTCTGGCCACGTGGCCACCTCCCAGCGCCTTCCCAGGAGCAGCCCCGCTCCCAACACGGAGGTGAGACCCTGGGAGTGCCAGGATCAGTGGGAAAGTCACGGGAGCTGATGTCTGAGAGGCTGGGGAAGAGCTGAATCCATCCTTTGGGATGGAAAGGGCTCCATATGGAGTAGGTAGCAGCAGCTGTGGTGAGGAGGGGCTTTGTGCGGAGCTGAAGGACTCCATACACTCACCCCCTGCTCATCCCTGAGCTGCTGCCCATGGGATCCCCTTCCACAGGGACAGGAATCCCACTTGGCATACTTAGAGCTGTTCAAAGGCCTCAGTTGTAAAGTTGGCTCTAGTAAAGGAGAGTCAACCCTGAGTGTGATGTTGGGAATGTTCCTCCTGCCAACTAAACCCCTCAGGCCAAGCTGAGCAATAATTCTGAGCTGAATGAAGGTATTTGTCATGCTAATGAAGAACTTTGGCAGGAGAAAGGTGGAAAATCCAGGCAATGAAAGTGTTTTCAAATCAGCCAGGTGGATTTAGGAGTTTATTGGGACTTTTAGTTTGGAGAGAATCCAGGAGCTCTTGAGGAGGAAAGGGCTGTTTGGGGCTCACCTGGCCTTGGTGGGGCTTGGTTTGGATTTTTTAGTTTAGATTCACACCCAAAGGACAAATCCCTGATTAGCACTGCTGTGGAGCTGGAGTTGGTGGGGAGGACTCTCAGTGGAGCTGGGGGTGTGCTTGGAAGACCAGGATTTGTTGGAATTCAGGGTCTGACCTGTGCCTCCTCCTTTCAAAGTCTCTGTTTCTCCTTCCAGGACTTGAAGATCATTTTCGGCTCTGAACGCCAACCACAGAGTAAGGTGTTGCCACCTCCTCATGCCAGGTACCGTGGGGGGGAGGAGGAGCCAGGGAGGGGCCACTTGAGCAGTTTGGCCACTCCACCCTGTGCTTTCACCTGCCAGGGGGTCTTTTTTGTTAGTTTTTTGTCAAACTTTAGGGAAAATGGTATTAAAATGGTATTAAAATGGTATTAAAACCAGTCAGCTGATGGGATGGAGAAGTCAAATTTTCAGAATATTTTGGGGAACACAGTGGGATTTAGGAATCTTGGTGCTCAGGGTCTTTGGAGGAGTCTTTATATGTATAAGGAGGTGGTGAGACTTGGAGCCCCAGTTCTGTCAGAGCTGTGTCCCGACATCACACCGGGATGTGTTCCTCCATTCCAATCTGTGCCAAACCAGATGAGGGGAAGGCAGAGGGACCCTGCAGCTCTGGAGATGCAGCTTGCAGGGGTTTGGTCACAGCCCTAGAGCCTGTTGGAGTGAAGGATGGTGTGAGCAGGTTCTGGGCTGGCTGAGGATGTCTCTTCCATGGCTGGAGGAGGAATATGGAGCCTTGATCCAAGAGAAAAGCATCAACATCACTCTGTGCTGCTTGGAGGTGTTGGGTGAGGGTCACCCAGACTGCACAGAATGAAAGAAAATGGAAATTTGTTTCCAGCTTCCCACCCCGAGATCTCCCAGAGCCCCTTGGTGCACTGAAGGCCCTGCAGGACACGAAGCCTGAAGGAGAGGCGGAGAGCCAGGACTCTTCCTTCTGCCTGTTCCCTTCCCAGCCTTCGGAGATCGGGTACCTGAACGTGGCCTCTCCTGGGGACACCACGGCCCCCAAGGCATCACTGCCACAGGACGAGAGCCGGAGCCTCGGCTCCGAGAACTTCTGAGCTGGGACTGTTGGTGCAGCCTTACCTGGTCTGCAGGATTTGTGCTCCTGGGGCCATGGGATGACAGAGCCTGCAAAGAGAATTGCCAAACGGACTGACCCCTTGATTTCTGGGGTATATTCCAACTAAATGATTCCACAGCTTTTTTTCACTTGCTCACCTGTAAATGTGTGTGTGATCCCAGATCCACTGGAGGCTGGAATTTGTAGATAAACTCAGCACAGTGGAGGAGGGGTGGGGTGAAGAATATCTTCCCTCAACCCTAACTCCCTCTCCAGTCCTAATTATAAATTTTGTAAATAAAACTTGGAGAAGTTCTCTTCCATGCTGTGCACAGAATCCACACCCACACACTGTCATTCCCATTTTTCCATGCTCTCAGCCTTCCCTTTGCATTGTGCAAAGGGGAGTGGGATATCTGAGCCCTGGGGAGACGATGGGAATATGTAGGGAAGGAAGATGGGGGGAAAGAGAAGCTCTGAGGGCAAAATGTGATGGGCAAAGGAATCAGGAGAGAAAGGGAGATGGAAGGGCAAAGGGAAATGGAATAGGGATAGAAGAGAGGAGGGATCTGAGCATCCAGGGAAGGGAAGGAGATACATCTGGAATGGATGGTCTCTGAGGATGCCCGGGTGGGAGTGGGAGGGATCAGGCCATGCAGAACAGGGAGTGGGGAGGGTCTGAGCGTGCCAAGAGGGAAGCAGTGGGATCAGAACTGCAGATCAGGTGGGGACAGAGTGTGGCTGTGCATCCCTGTGGGCCTTTCTGTGCTTCCTGGGCTCTCCCTGTGTGTTTTGGGGAGCCTGGGACCCCTTGGTGTGCTTCCTCTGCACCCTGGCTCTCCCTTAGAGGGTATCCCAAGCCCTGGTGTCCATTTTGGGGTATCCCCACCCCTTGGGTTTTCTGTGCCATGCCCAGGCCCCAGTGCTGCCCTTGGATGCTCCCCACAGCCCTCAAGGAGACTTTTGGGATGCATGGAACCTCTCCCTGAGATTTTCTGTGTCACAGAGCCCCGGATATGCCTTTGGGCTCCTCTGCATACCCCAGTCTGTGTGAGCATTGCATTGGCTTTGCATGGGGGGGTTTAGTGCATCCTCTGCCCTCTGCCTGTGCCCTGGGCTGCCCCAGACCCCCCTCACTGTTCCCTGGGCTACCCCAGACCTCCCCGCTGAGCCTTTGGCTACCGCAGACCTCAGGGGAGGTATCAGGACACTCCCATGTAAGGCTGAGAGGTTCCATCCCTTCTAATGGGGCAGAACGGGCTCAGCCACACTCAGGGAGAGGCAGAACCAGGTTTTAGAAGGGGCACAAACCATCAGAGATCCCCGAAGGGCCCACAGACTCATTTCTGGGCCTTCCACCAGAGGACTGGGCGTGACCCCAGTGTTACATTGGACAGTGTAAAACTCCTGACCCCAGGAAAGGTACCTGCTGTTCCCACCGAGCCTGAGCCTGTATTAACCCACTGAACTTTGTGTTTTTGGAGCTTCCCCCACCCCTGATGGATCCAGACTGTGACCATGTACACCGAAATTGCAACAACCAAGTCTTGTCACTACACCCATGGGTGCTGAGACCCCTCTTCTCTTCTCTTCTCTT
>VZTX01029252.1:290-23945 GCA_013400915.1 Pardalotus punctatus | reverse complement strand
TTCCTTCCTTCCTTCCTTCATCTTCCCTCCCCCCTAACATAGGATAGTTATCCCCAGTAAGCAAAGATGGCAACCCCACACCCCAGGGGGAAGCGAGCAGGGCAGCAGGGGCCAGAGCTCTAGGCTCATGGGTACATGAGCAGGGACAGCAGGCTCTCTGGCCAGGTCTCCCCCCTGGCAGCATCTCAACTCACACCAGCCTCCCTCTTTGTTGGCCAGAGTTCCCCTTGCCAGGACTAAAGCCCCAGTGGAGTAGGAGAAAGGGAAGGGGGTGAATTTGGACAGGTCCAACAGAACCTGCAGGCAGGTCAGTGTGTGCAATGCCTGTGCAGGTGGAAGATGTTGTGCATGAAGCTGAATGGGGAACACTGAGCATCTCTACAGGGAAGGGAAAGAGGGAGAGAGGGAGGGAGGGAGGGAAAAAAAAAATCTTGTGAGTGCAGAGTTTGCAAAATGAGCTGGTGGTAAATAGCTGGAGGATAGACAGCGTCTCTGTACGTGAGGCGCAGCACGGAGAACTGCACCTGAGCGAGGCTGGGCCACTGCTCACTCCAGCATCACACGTCACTCACTGATGCATCCTCCCCAGCCTGCCCTCGCTCTGCACCAGCTTCCCCGCCTCCACCATGAAAATGCAGTGGCAAAAATGGGTTCCCCCCCACACTCAGTGCAGCCACAAAGCAGAGAGCTGGGAGAAGCACAATTGAACTTGATTCAAGGCCCAGCAGGTGCCTGCCAAGGGAGATTCAGTACCACGAACCTCCCAATTGTCTTTTGCTGCTGGGAACCCACAGCCCCTTGCGCTCAGTGTATCCCCATGCCCCGGCTCAGCTGCTTTCTTCCCTGAGCAATGGCAGCCGTGTTTGCCAACACTCCCTGCTTGCTAGTGCTGCTATCCAAGGCCCTTTGTTCCCCTCTCCGGGCAGCCTTCCTTTGCATTCCGCAGCCAGAGGCTAAGGCCCAGCACAACTCATCTCACCTGGGGTGCTCTAGACGAGAGACCATCAGCTTTCCCCTCCCCCCTCTGAAAGACCGGGCAAAACTCGCACAGCACCTGGGAAAGGCAGCTCCCTCCCTACGAGCGTAAAGGAACACAAGCCATCCTCTCCCTGGAGAGAGGCGCGCTCAGGGGTGTGGGTGATAGCAAACCCTGCTATTTGCAGTTTTCCGAGGCGTGCTCCCCAGGCCCGCCAGGATCGCTGGTCCCACGGACGGCAGCCGGCGGCCCCGCAGCCCGATTCCCTGGGAAGGCAGCCCGACACCAGCCTGACACCCTGTGGCCGCCTTCCGCCTTGCAGGGACACGGAGTGGCGTGGAGTGGGATGGGGATGGGGATGGAGATGGGGATCGAGCCCGTGGGGAGGCTGCGTAGGAGGTGGCACACAGGGTCTCTTAGCAGAGCAAAGCTGACAGAAGCAGGGAGAAACTGCAGACTGGGTGCATGCCTGACTCCTGCCACCTGCCATCCAGGGATGAAATGCTACATACTTTAATAAAGCAGCACACACGTGCCCCAGCAGTTTCCATAAGTGCTCATGGATTCAGCCCAGCATGTCCACGAGGAAAAGAATTTCAATTTACTGCTAGCTGATGCCACAGGCTCCTATGAGTGCACAAGACTTCTTGCTCTATGGCAGCACAAAACAGCGGGGGGTTGCTGTAATAATACCCCAACAGATGAGAGGCTCCTAAGAACATCCATATGGGTTTCAAGCCCCTCAGAGCGTCCTCCCCACTGCAGAGTAAGGCTTTTTCCTTGCTCCTCCCTGGCTTTACTCACCTCCTGCCAGAAGGCTGAATTTCTACTTCCCAAAGCACAAGCGTTGGGGTTTCTGCAGGGGCTGGAATAAAACATCATCATTTGTACACCACCAACCCCACAGGATGCCCACTTGTTGCATCCACGTGTGAGGTGTGAGGGTCACAGCAACCACATGTGGTGTATGTCCGACAGAGGTCAGGATGGGGGACACACTTGTGCAAGAGCTGCAACACCCTGGCAATTCCCATTGCTCAGAGCTAAGCCTGCAGCATGTCTGAGGCACCACCAGCAGCTCCGCCTCTGCAGGACCCCAGCCCAGGGAAACTCCAGCAGCAGCTGTGGGTAGAGCTAGCACTCACCCTTCTCAGGGAAGTGGGAGGAATGGCTCCACGTGGTGCCTCAGGGGATTTACTAATCCTAAGCATCCCCTTCTTTTCTCATCCCTGGAAAAGCTGCCAGGACACTGGGGGCAGGGGGAGGTAAAGGTGTTTTGCTTGAGAGCTAAGCCACCTTGGAACAGGCAGCCCTTGCTCCAGATGATCTCCTAGGTAACCCAAATTAAGTCCTGAAACCTTGATGGAAAAGCTTGTCTCCATTTACGAGGGAATTCTTTGTACACTCTTACTGACCAGCCTCCCACCTCCATTTTACAAACCCCAATGGATGTCCCTTACTCCTCTCAGGGCTTTGGAGAGAGTCTTCTAAATCCCACCTGGCACATGGCTGCCAGCTTGATTCTCCTCCAGGAACATCAGTCGTGCCCGGGGAGCTAGTGACCCCTAAGCTCACTGTATTGCTCACAGGATTCATTCACAGCCTCCCCTGGGCATCCACAGTTCCGCGTGCCTCTGCAGGGAGAAAGACCATGTCTCATTCCCAGGCGTTCTTGGGGCAGAGCTCCCCCTTGCTGAGAGTCCATTGGCAACGGGGCAGCGAGGCCATCAGCTGATTTCTCAGCTCTGACTTTCTGTGGCTGCAGTTTGGAGAGATTTTGACGTGATGATCTGCCCCCGCACATCCCTCTGGCCAGAGCCCAGCAGGAATAAGTGGAGACATTCAGAGGATGCATCACAGGGGAACCATTTTAATTAAAAATGATGCTTTGGTCAGCAGGGCACAAACTTCTTTGGGGATATATGGAGGAGAAGTGAGCTGGATGAGTGACGTGGGGTGGAAGACATGCCTGGTCAGAGTTAGCTCTGAACTCAGCAGCTTTGCCAGGAAAGTGGGAAGTGGCAGGGTGAGCTGGTGCTCACTTCTCAGAGGCCTTACTGTGGGTCTGGTGGTCTTGGCAATGCTTAACAGTGTCCTGAAAGCCTGGTGCAAACTGGGGTACTCCCTCCCCCAAACTCAAAGCATTTGCTGCTCCCCGAATACCAATCCCTTTTCCAGAAGAGAAGGAGGATGTCTGTGCACTGCTTACAGATGTTTAGGGGTACAGGGGGCTCATGCTGACTCTCCATCTCTGCCAGAAAAGAAAGCTAAAAGCTCAGCAGGGCCCTCCACCAGGTAGGTTAGTGCAGTATGGTGGGGAGCCACTGCAGCCACAGTCACCTCCTGTAGGTGGGAATCACCACAAAGCCTGATGTCCTGCCACAAACTCAACTGTTGTGTTCTCATCTCTTGTGGCAGAGGGGATCCATCACTGCAGGGAACATGCTAGGACTGGAAATTACTTGTGAGGGGGAGTAGAGTTTGAGGAAGAATTAGGCAAGGGGATTCTTCCTCACATAGAAATGAGGAATCCCCTGGGACTGGGAGGCTTGAAAGAGAGCCAAGCCCTGGTATCCATCCTAAAAAGCCTCTCTAGGCTGCTTTTCCAGCTAGAGCCTAGTCCACCCTGGGCAGTTGCCATCTTCCTGCCTTCACAGAGGATGCTCTGGAAGAAAGCTCCCAGACACCAAACCACAGGATCCTAAATCACCAGGAATATGTTTCTATCCAAACACCTGCTAGGCCTGTTTTCTGCTCCTGGGATAGCCATGGAAAACCACATCCAGGCCCTGCATGCTGTGTCTGCCCACAGCCATACCCCTGGAGGAGTCGGAGGTGGAGCAGCCTCCAGCCTGGCAGATGGCGAGCAGCACTCCTGTCCCAGCAAGGATGTGTCTCACCACCTTCCCACCTTGGCTAGCTGCAGCCTGGCCATGTCAAACCACAACTACATCTCAGGTAAAGTGGGGATAATTTCTAGCCTGCACTGCCAGTTGCTGTGAAGAACCATATTTGCTGATCAGTAATAGCAAGACAGAGGGAGCATGGCAGGAGGATGGGTGGCATAGGATGGAGGTGGGGAAGCTACGCCACTGGACCTTGGCAATGCCTGGTGAAACAGTGAGGAAAGGGTGGAGAGCGACTACGTGATGCTTCACAGGGAGAACTGATCTTATTAATAAAAGCTGCTTCTTCCCAAGGCCTTGATAATCTCTCCTGCTGCAGATTATTTACAGCTGTGGAATTTAATACTCCAATGAACAAAGCTCTCCAAAGCACAGAGGGAGCAAGCAGACTGTTAACCCTTCTGCATGGCACCACGGCCTTTCAGCTCGGGTTTGATGCCCCAATGTTGCTGAGACACAGGCTGCCACAGCCACACCAGATCTCAGCATCTATGAGACCAGCACCCAAGCCAGGCTGAGACTTGGTAGAAAGTCAACCCAAAGCCCATTCAAACACCTGGATTCTCTTAATTAAAAAGGCAGGCCAGTGAGTAGTGCTCAGAGGCAGAACCTGGGCAGGGTTGGGGGGCTGTGTTGCCAGTACGGCGCTGCTGCATTACACCACTAGGTAAGTACTTGACCCTACAGATATTGGGTCAATAAATTCAGCCTCCAGGCTGAGGACATTGTCAGCCCTAGCTAAGTTATCCACGCCTCGTGTTCACTGCCAGGTGTGTTAAACTGAGTCAGCTAAGCCCTGGGAGCCTTGCTGCGCATCTGCAACACTGGTGGGGAGACAACTGCAGCACAGCACTCCTGCTGCCTTCCCTGGGACCAGAGAGCCCATGGCTAAAGTATATGCTTTAGCATATGCTCTGCACTGTAACCCCGTCCTCAGATTGTCTTGAAATGCTGCATCTCAAGGGGAGGACATAGAAACTATCAGACCTGGCTTATTGCCTGAATGGTCCCTTAAATACAGGTAATGTGGAGGGGAAGAGAATGGGGTGGGCTTGAGGCACAGCCTGGTGAAATTAGAGGTGAGAGGGACATACAGGAAGGACTGGTTAATCGTCTGGGCTTGTTCCAGCAGCACTGGGCCTGGTTTGATATGTTCATTGCTTGAATGGGATAGACACAAGAGAGCAACTAGGGTAAGGGGTGGGCTGAGGGATGCAGAAAGAAAGGCAACACCAGCCTCACTTGCATGCTAAAATCTACTGATCACCCATAACAAAGCAGCAGATTTTGGAGCTGTAAATGCAGCCTGGGTTTGATCTGTACCTCTCTTAGCATGCCTGTACTTCAGACATTCTCCAAGGACCACACAAATCTTTGGTCCAGCTCTGCAGAGCATTGTTTAAAGGGTCACAGTAGCATCCCTACCATAAACTATATAACTGTAATCCCTAGACATGATCAACAGCCCCTATCCAGCCCACTTAGTCCATGCAGGAAAAAGCAGAGCTATGGCAGAATTCAGGTGGGATCTGTTGTCCCCTCAGTCAGTAAAAGCCTGACTGCTGAAATGCAGGAAACATGCAGCTCACACACCAACTCAGGAGTCCCTTGGGGTGGTAGTCCTTTTATTTCTCAGCAGCACCCAGCCTTTGCACAGCACCAGAGCAGTCTGCAATACCTGCCCTAAAACTACAGTGTATGTCTCCCAGGTTATGCAGCCCTTTTGCTCTTAACCCCTCTTCCTACAGTCCCTCTCCCTGCCCTGTGATGCCATCTGTCAAGGATTTCTCAGGGCTCTTCCCCATCCTTCAACTACTCCACACAGGAGTAGCGGGAAGTTGTAGAAGGGAGTTTAGCTCAGCCTCAGGTGGCCAAAAATTTACAGGGGACAGACCATTAACTCTAAATTTCCCCATTCTTTAAAACTGTAAGGTTTGTTCCACTTTCTGCAGAAACACAAGACAGCACCTGGCAGCCGCTGCTCTTGCCATTGAGTTTGCCTGCAAGCAATGCAGCCTGGCAGTGGAGACACCCACAGTGAAGGGAGCCCAGGGAGCAGGGGAAGGGTGGATCCTGCCCCACAGAGCCCGATGTGTGCTTGGAGATCCTCCCCTGCAGGCAAGAGAACAGCCTGGCTTCCCTCTCCCCCAGGTTCCACTGACTGAGCCGTCAAGCCTTCATGAGGAAACTGCCTCTGCAGGGCTGGATCTGATGCCCTGGAGGTTCCATGTCCTCAGCCCACTCCACTGCAGGTGAGGCCTTGTCTCGGGTTAGAGACAAATTTTCCAGGTGGGAAGCACTCTGGATAAAAGCCTCCCCCAGCAAAGGCCTCTGACACCCCCTCCCCCACCACAACAGAACCTCTTGGATGAAAGTGGAAAAAAAAAACCAAAAACAACTGTTTATTTAATAACACACACAGGGTGCCCTGCAAGGCACAAGGGAAGGGGAAAGGGAGAAAGAGGGAAAAAACAAACCCAAATTATTAAACCTGGGTAAACAACTGAAGAACTTTAGTGTCCTTTTCCTCAGGTGCAGCTTCCCCTACTCCGGGGGTCCCCGGAGAGCCGGGTGGAGTTGCTCCAGTGGCTCCCTGGGGGATTCTTGTCTACTGTCCTCTGGGGGTTTCTTGGTTTCTCAGGTGAGAAAGAGAAAACAGTCCGGAATAGCAAAAATCCAGAATGGGGACAAAAAAGGGAAAAAACCAAAATCCCAGGGAAGGAAAAAACCTAGCAGCAACCACGAACAGCGGGAACAGCCAGACTAAGCAATGTCCCTTCCTCCCCTCGCTCCTCGGCTGAGAAGCCTGGGGGAGAGTTTCAAAACAACCCACGCCCAGCAGTTTCTCCCGGCTGCTGGATGCAATTAAAGCTACAGGACCACATTTCTAAGCACATATGCAAACGATAGGGAATACAAGTATCATAACATCACCCCAAGACAGGCCTCCACAAGGCAGTGCCAAAGCAAAGTGTCAGACCTGTGAAGCCAGGTAAACCAGCTATTTACTGCTGTTAGCATCATGAAACCCAGATTGGAGGCTTCCTGGAGCTTTCTAGGGCCTCTGGAAGAAGGTCCAAGAACCAAGCATCAGGGTCAGGAAACAAGGGCAAAGATAACATCTACCATCCTACCACCTCCTCTCCTCAATTTGCCTATTCCTCCAAGCAAAGAGTTTTCTGCCTCCAGCGATCTGGAGCCTTTCCTACCATTCTCCAGAAACCCACGGAATCTCGAGCCCTGTTTTGAGGAGGAAAGTTAAAATTACTAGGAGCAAAGCTTAGGTGGCTGGGCAGCACACAGCGATTGTCTTTGCTCCAGTCGTGCACAAATACAAAACCCCAAAAGCTCATCCTGCAGAAGTAATAGGCCCTCCTGCACTGGAGATGGGTACCACCTTCCCAAGCTTCCTGTGTATCCCAGGTAGATGCTTGGGGCAAAGTGTGAAAAGTCAGGACAAAACAGCACCTGAGGGCCCCAGGCAGGCCTCCCTTAGGGATGGTGTGAAGCACAAGAGTAACAAAGACATTCTGGCCTGTTAATCTTTTGCCATCCCTGTGAACCAAGAGTAGTCTGCTGTTGTCAGTGTCTCCAGGGAGCTGCTACTGGGCAGCAGTGTGGGTGAGCATCACTCAACCCACTGTACCTCTACCTGCCCCATCCCAACATATCATGCCTGTTTGAATGAGCAGAACCAGGTTTGGCAGGACCGGAACATCAGGGAACACCGGAGCCCTTCTTAACTCCTGAATATGGGTGAAACACGCTCCCCAGCAGTACATGCCACCCCTAATGTTTGATTTCTGCTATCTTGATCCACAAAATGTTTCTCATTTCAGAGCCAAGAAGGGGCCACCATGACTTCCAATTGCTGCAGCATATTGCCCCAGAAATGGGAGGAAGACTTACCTCATCCAGGATCAGCATCTGGTCTTACGAGCTAGAGCAACAAATCCTTTAATCCCAAGAGATACATCTAATATGGGAAACCACATTGGGGTGCCATAGTCACAACTGAGGTCCACCAGAGGAAGATATTTTGGTCCTGGCCTTGGCCCTGGGGAATACTCACTAGTACCCCTCACACTCCACACCCATAGCCATAGTTATGAGAGCAGATCGTTTGAGCTAAAAAGTGAGGAGGGTCTGGGGTACAGCCTTGTACCAAAAGACCTTGGATGTTCTTCACATGTTCTTAGTCCATGTTGTATATTGGAGCTTGCATGTTTCTTTTTAAAGAACTACATTAGGTTCATGGAGTTCACAGCTTTTAGACATTCGCAAAGCAAGCTCATATTTCTGAGGCCCAAGGGACAGCCTGTCTTTGGTGTCTATGCCATAATAACTGGGCACATCACTTCCCACCCTTCTGAGGAGGGTGTGTGTACTATTCACCCTGAGCACACTCACTGTAGCCAGCATGGAGATGAGCATCCAGGTTCATTTTGAACTCTGTTAAGCAGTGAAGCCCTGGAGCAATGAATTTCATCAGGCATCTTGTGTTTTGGGTGAAAGGAAAAATGAAAAAAAGGTAATTTTATTTCCTCCAACAGCCTGTTTGATTGAACAGTGCCTCTACTGCACTTCAGAGAGGGTGAATGGATGTGCCTGATGTGTTTTCTCTTCATCCTTCTTTTTATCCATCTGTCATGAGCCCTCATTAATCTTTCTTTTCTCCAGGATAGACACTCCTGAGCTTTCCAACTCTATTTTCTTATTAGAGGGTGTATCTGTGACAGGCCTAGGAAAATTTCCATCCTCTACCCCTGACAGCTTCTGAGATAAGCTGACCAGCCTGGTATGCTCACTTAAGGCTCTACCACTGCAACAGCATTCAGACTAGATTCAGTGTCATTCACCACCCCATTTCTCATGCTGTAGAACAGGAGAAACTACTCAGAAAATGAGTTGGCAAGCTGCAGTCAATGCTAACACACTCAGGGGAGAGCCCTTCGGACAGTGACCACACAAGCTTCAACCTTGGGGCTCTGCCCTGCCACCGATGCCAACCCCATCCCCCTTCCCTCACTCCCAACTCTGCCCCCTCTCACCCCTCTGGGTTTCCCAGTGCAAGTGTCCAGCCCATTCAGTTTTCCTGACGGACACCCTCCCCCATCCTTGTCTATCTCGAACAGTAGCTGCAGGATATAAGCAACTGTCCAGCTGTTTCCCTGTCCTCTTTGCTCTTCCTGGGTGATGTCAATCCTAAACAGCACAGCCCCATTCAGATGAGATGCAGACACTTTAAAAAATGACAGCCCTCACTCATTTCATCAGAACGGCTCAGCAGGGTCCTGCCACTGGTTCTGTGTATGGCTGGGTGGAAAATCCTGCTCAGCCTGCAAACCTGAGGCTTGGCATGCCTTTCCCTCAGGGAAGGAGATTTGGCATCTGCCTCTAGATGAAAGACCCTGGCAAGGAGTGACAATGCATTCTGAGGGGTTGTTTTGCATCAGGAGAGTGGCCTGGCTCAGGGCTTCACAAGAGAGCCAGGCTGTGCCTCCCTGCTGCCCACCCCTGACTCCTGTTTTGCAGCCCCCTACAATCCATGAGCCAGCATCCCACTGCTGTCCCTCCCCTACCCAACACAAGCAGCTACCAGCCCCACGGGAGTCAGAATGCAGTGATTTTCCTAGCCCAGCACGCCCTCACCGAAATGTTAAAGGTGACCTGACACCCGTGGTCACTCAACAAACTTCCCTGGAGACAGGGCTCAAAGGCAGTCACACTCGCTGGCTCCCCCCGGGTCTTTCCCCGAGGGACCAGGTCAGGCTCGGTGCCCCCAGAACCTTCCCCTGGCTGGCCGGAGCGGAGCTGAGCTGCCCGGCTGCAGGCTGGGAACGTGCTGACCGAGGGAGATTTGGTGTGCGGCGATTTCGTGTCGTCAGTCGGGCTTAGGGGCCCGCCGAGCGCGGGGGCACGGGCAGGCTGCTGGGCACACCATCACGCCCACATTGCCATCTAGCATCCCGCTCGGGGATGTGCAGCTCAGCACCTTCGGCCCTGCCAGCCGGGAGAGGCAGCCTGTCTGTGGTTGCAAAACCCCCAGTTCGGCTGGGGTTTCAACTCTCTCCTCCTCCTCCTCTCAGCCCCAAAGTCACCAGCTGCCTCCCCCAGCTCTGGGGTCCATCCACCCTGCTGGCACAGGGCCATCAGACGAGGCCGCCTGTCTCCCAGCCTCAGTCTCCAAGCAGATGGAAGACATCAGCCCCTGCTGCATCCTTCCATGATAATCTGTCTCGCCCACTTCCTTTCAGGGACACCTCTTCTCACGGCCAGTAAATCCCCAGTGCTCGCCTGACTTTTTCCAGACCCCAGCCCTCATCCAGAAAGCCTTGTCACATGTCTTTCATGGGCAAGCATCTTCCCAAAGGCCATCTCTCCCTATCCATGCAGGATGCCCTAAAAAATGTCAACTCTTCCTCAGCTTCCATGGAAGAATGTCTGGGCAGAAAGTCCCCACCATTGCCAGAAAAATAGACACCCTCTTGGGAGATTCAGCTGACACAAATCCTATATCCAAATGCACGGGAATGTACACTAACCCAAGAACCCAGCTGGAACTGAGAAGAGGGCATATTTTTAATGAGGCAAGAAGACCCCAGGCAGACTCTACCACCTTTGGCTTCCACTTCCTTTTGCAACAGGTGACAGCTCCCCCAGAAGTTGCCACGGGAGATAAGAGAACTCTTCCTAAGCATGTCTCATGCTGGATAGTTTTTTCATTTACAATATAAAATCATGTTAATGGCAGAATAATAAACATGGACCAGGGGAGAGCCTTCTGGCAGCAGCTGAGATAGGAAACATTTTGGTTTTTCTTCCCTCCTCTGAGGGAGTTATTCCACCTGCCTGCAGCCATCCTTTAAGAAAAGGACCTGCAGGAAGAACTATTACACAGAGAGGAAATGACATCTGCTTTCTGAGTAGGATGGATGCAAAAGGAAATGTCTCCCATTTGGAGAGAGTTAAGCCTCAGTGGATCCCAAAGAAGGATGTCACAAGCCAGAGCCCAGGAAACCCGGCAGCTGCTCTCAGGACACTGCTGGCTTGCTGCTCAGAAGGGTCTGGAATAGAGCAGAGCGCAGCCTGGAAGTTGAGAACAAGTAGGTATTATTCTCTTTGCCAAAACAAAAGAGGGGACCTGGAAATGAGAATCCTTGAGCAGGGCCGGCTTAAAGGAAAAGACAGTCTGGAGAACCCACATCAGCCTGGGCAGCTGACAAGGCCTCATCCATCTGCCCCAGCCTGCATAGGCTCTGCAGCTAGAGCAGCAGGGGCTGACCACCCTGCAGCCAGGGCAGGGCGCACATCAGTGGGATGGGTGGGAGCAAGCTAAGGACTCATCCACAAGCCTGAGACTTTCCCGTCAGAGAGAAACTGCTAGAGACAGCGCCTGGAATTTGCCAAGCACAGAGTTGTCAACATAGGCCAGGGATTTCTGCTGAGACTATAGCCCTCATCAGGGAAGACAGGTAAAAGCTGCAGGAGATGCACTATGGCGATATGCTTAGTTTAGCTGTCTGCATGTCTACTTATTAAGCTCTGAGATTAAGGATTTAGTTCCACACATATCAGTTTACTTAGAACTCAAGCATCACTTCACATTTTAATCTCAAGTATTCTGCATTGTCTTGCCTGCTTCCTCTCATGCCCTCTCCCCATGACCTCTTCCTCAGCAAAATGCTGGAAAGTTATTAGCAAATATTCTGTGAAATGTTTAATATCCAAACAGCAGGGTCTGGGCACCCCATGAGAGATTCATAGCCCCTACAGTCAGGACAAGAAAAACAAGGATTGTTTGCAGGCGCCCAGGTCCTGCTGGTTGAGGCTTTGATGCTGGAGCTGTTGCCAAGCAAAAATCTCACAGTGAAGTGTCCCTTCAGAGAAGTTATAAACCAGGCTAGGCAGGACTGAGGTATTCAGCTTGGGATGAACCCCACTTTGACTCTACCCACAGACTGTGCACAGAAACAAAATACCCCGTGCAAGTGCCATTTCAAAGTCTGTTTTCCAGTACTGTGTTAGTGGAAGCCATCTTCCTCTTCTGTTCTCAAAAGGATTTACATTGAGGAAAGCTGAGCACCTTCTGTCTGCAGGAAAGGTGGGACAGACCTGTCAACCGGCTTATGGGTTGTTTATTAAAAAAATTAGAGAAGCATTTGTTTATGTGTTTATCAGGGTTGGAGGAGTTTCAAAGGTTGCAGAAGGTTTTCTAAAGCAAGACCACAGATCTGTTGAGTGGCATAAACACTTTCCCTAAAAACGCATAAAAGTATATACTCTTTTTCTACTCAAAATATTTTAGCCTTCTACTGGGATGAGCTCTGAAAAAAGCTAAAAACCACACCTGAAGTGGATTGTGAAGATTTAGCTACTGATGGCAGGGGACAGTGCTGCCTTTCCCACCTCTTAGCCAAACTCAGAAAGATTCAGCACCGTGTAGCCCTGCAAAACACTTTGCTGGTGCCAGTGATTTATAATAACCATCCCCCCCCCCCAAAANNNNCTGGTCGCAGGAATTTAAAAACCCCCCCCCCCCCCCCAAAAAAAAAAAAAACAAAAAAACCCAAAAAACCACCAGGACCATTCCATGCTGATCCAGAAACAAATTTAACCAGGAAAAAAGGCAAGGGACAGCATCTGAGACATCAGCCTGTGCCATGCCCTTGTGACACAGAAGCAAACCCCACCCAAGGGAGGGAGGCCAGTCACACTTATCACTGTGACTGGCATGCAGAGTTTGCTCACTGTCCCACTTAGCAAAATGGCATAAACATCTACAACCACACTGAGTTCCTCCTGGAAGTTGATTGCACTCAGATTGGAAACACTGACTTCAGCCACGCAAGCATCTGCTCTGTTGCTGTACTATTAGGCAGACACCTATGGATGAGGCAGGCCCAGGGCTTAAAGGCAATGCCCAAGGGCCTCAGAGGACTTGGAGCAGCAGACCCAATGTTCCCTGGCCCATGGTCAACAGCAAACTAGGAACATGCTGCCAGCAGTGGATGATTCTGCTTTCCCACAGAACAGAGTTCACAGGGAAATTTTACTTAGTGGGACAGTGCCATTACTTAAAAGTTAATACTGAAATTAAACCTATAGGATCATCTTTTGTGTGTTACCTGGAGTAATGATGTTTGAGGGGATCCAGGGTTCACTTTTTCCAGGGACAATGCGGATTTCACAGTAGGGAGCATGGGGCAGATACATCTGCAAGGAGTAACTGGAGTGTGCAACAGCTCAGCACTGGAGCTTCATGCTGGGGCAATGCAGAGCCAAAGTAAGGAGCCTTCCCAACACAACAGGAAGGGGAGGCAGAGGGGCAATGTGCAGCCAGCAACCACTGCCACCAGACCTGTACGGAATCGGCTCAAGGGTCCAAAGCTGGCCAGACTCCTGCTGGCTGCACCCCCTACCCCAGCACTGCTATGTCTAAGAGTACTCTGTCCTGATGTCCCTTCACCAGCCACAAGCACCAAGTTTCTCTCCTCAGCTCCATAGAGATGCAGCTGTTTGGCTCCTGGATCCCAGCTGGTCCTGAAAGCAACACAGTAGCATTTGCCCATATGCCTGAGCTAAGAAAGGCAGACAACAGGCAGCCTCACGAACTGACATCACTGACTATGTCCAACAATGGTCCCAAAAGGCTGTCTGAAAGATCCACAGAAAGGAGCTTCCTTTTGATCTGCACCCAGCCCTTGCATTAATTGGAGAACACAATTTTCGGAGATTGGTCAGGTGGAGAGCAGAGGCTGCATTTTAAACCACCCCCTTCAACTGCCCTTCCTACTTCTGCTTCCCCATCTCTGGCATGCCCTGTTCAAGCACACACCACTGAAGCTGCAGGCCACCATGCCCTCCTGATTCTGATTCCTCCTAAATACTTCTCTTAGACAGACAGAAACTAGTATTTTTATTGAATGTGCCCAACAGTTCATTATGTATCTCTCCTACTTGATTACTTGGGAATCCATTTCGTAGGCCCCACTGTCACTGGGCCAGGGACTGAGTCTTGCTCCTGGGGAAATGGGAAAGGCAGAAACAGTGAAAAGAGAGCATAAGCAATACAGGATAAGGATTTTCATGTCCTCATTTTAATAATGACAGACCAGATTAACACCACAGACGGAGTAAGCGTGAAGGACCATTTCCCAAACACACTGTAGATGTTCTGTGAAATAAATGAACTTTGTTTTGGAGAAAACGTAACTATTTCAATATTTAAACTAGTTGTTTGAAATTCTCAAAGGGAGGAGAGATCCTTGATGAACATTAACTTTTTCACATTTCACCAGTTTCTGGACAGGGACCAAGGAACAGCTACCGTATGAAAGGATACAAAAGGATTGCTGAAGACCTCTCCTAGCATTCATACAAAGTTGCGGGCAATGGCCAATACTTTGGAGAACTCTCCTTCTCTTCTTCGCAAGGTATAGGGTATTGGTGTTTTTATTCTAGTCCCTATTGGATTTCCATTATCTTCTATGAGTACCACATTGTTGGAATCAAATCTAGGCGTCATGGTGGGGCCAGGCATCTTGTGCCCTACAATTAAAGCCTTCCTCTTTTCTCCTTTGATAGCCAGAAGGATCTTATCTCCTACTTTGCCAACTCCAGTCTTGTTATACACGTGAATACATTTTGGTGGCCGGTGGTACGGCGTGTTCCCCAAGGTGCTGTTGTCCACCACTCGCACGCGGGTCAGTTTCTGTATTGCTCGGCATGCTCCAGTGACACTACCAAAGGAGAGGAGAGAGTAAGAGACAGATCTCTTCAGTAAGCCTTGGGGAGGAATGGCAAACCCAGCACAGAATCTTGTCATTACACAAACCACTCGGAAGGCGCCACCAACAAATACATACCATCTGGGAGATATACTGACTGCATTCAATGTGCTCTTTGAAAGCCAGATGCTACTTCGGGCTTTGCACACTCTTTACTAAATGTCAAACATAAAATGACCTTTCTACTCTGAAACATGACTAAAAGATGGTGTGAAGAGTGGCTTGCATTTCATGGGCTTTTTAGCAACTGTAGATGATCAAACTTCAATCTACAAGCAAAAAAATATGCTTGCTTCTGTTTCAAACAGCCTGCAGGAAGCTAAGACTCATGTCAAGCTCTTTCAATCTTGTACACAATCTCCAGCAGTAACAACTTTTATGACCAACCCTCCTTTCAGAGAAGTCTATGAGTCTCACAGTTTATTCCACTCTCAGTAAGACTTCTGAGGTCCTGCTGTGGCTGTGCTATGCTGTCCCCAACTAATATCTAGGACATCACCAACTTCCTCATGTGGAAGGAATCCAGAAAGACAGTCTCTTCTATATGTCTGCTTTGTCAGATTATCTGGAGTAAGTAACAACAGAAGTAAACCGCACAGTTTTGCTGTGTGTTAAACCACACTAAGTTGTTAGGTCTGACTCTGAATATGCTTGGGAACAGCAGGAACAAACTCCCTTACAGAAACCATTCTTTTATTCAGTGAGCTCAAACTCAAGTGATTTGTTACTTTTCTTCAAAGGACACCCGAACACAAACCATCAGAAAAGCAGGAAGATCCCTTCTGCTGCTAAACAATTGCTTTGCAGTGAGGTACTAGAAACATGCTGACCGGACCTGTAGGAATGCCAACCTGCTGCCTGCCAAACTACTCAGTCGATGGCATATGGCAGCAACCTAACAGTTCATCTTGTTTTTCAGAGCAGAAGCGTGTAAAGTAAATAAATACCAAGAGGGACCATCAACCCTTCTTGAAGGGGAAGGGCCTGTATTTGCAAAGCTACCCTAGAAGATGAGCATGTGCACCAAACATGGTGGGGATGGACATCAGTTGCAGCAGGTATTTTTACATGAGGTGAGGGAAGGCTGGCAGAGTCAGTGTGCATTAGTCCAACTGCTCTAGAGGTCAAGCACTGCCTTCCAAGATCTGCTTCCCACAGTAGAGGCCTACCCCAGCTTTCCTCTCTCTCTCAGAAGTCACTAATCTCTGCAAGCAGCCACCCTCTCCCATCCCATCTCTGGCAGGGACTGCAGTACACCACACTCTCTCCTCTTCCCTGTGGGTGCACAACAGGAAAGGCAGCAGGGAGGAGGCTAAAAAAAGAGAATTGCTGCCACAGGAAGGAGCAGGGCAAATCTCAGTGGGACCAAGTGTACAACACAGCAGCAGCAAACAGATATAAATGTGACTGTCCATGAACCACTAGACAAGAATAACTGCACTAGGAGTACTCTTTCTTTCCCTTTTTTCTTCATTTCTGACATAGCCTTGGAGTAATACTCCACAAAGAAAAGGTCTCCCCATTAAGACTTTTGAAGTCCTATTCAGCTCTATAGAGTGGACTTCACCTTCCTCTCGTTGTCACTTATACATGCTTTAAATGTACACTGGCCAATGCTCTCATGCAGCCCACTTACAGAGAAAGCCAGGAAGACTTGGATACCTCCTTGAGATAGCTCCTAGGACTGTCACACAACTTAGCCCTGAGCATTGTCTTAATCCCCTCTCTAGACCACAGTCCTGGGAATGACTATTCTTGTCCTTTAAACTGAAGCCCTGACCCTTCAAAGAGTTATAGAGATTCCCCATATGGGAGAGTGTACTGTAGGATTAGGCTCTAAGCTTTGTGCAAGGCATTGTAAAATATTAAGTCCATAAATTTAAGAAACTTTAAACGCCTAGAGCCTGGAACAAGAAACAAAAGAAAAATAACAAAAGAGACACTGTTAAAGAATGAGAAAGTAAATTTTCAGATTATTCTAAATAACTGAAATGATAAACTCTTGAATAATTTTAAGCACTGTAATTGGCTCCACATCAGCAGGGGCTCACTGTTGTTTTTTTGCACTTGCATGAGAAACACAGACTTTCAACTTCTGCTTGCAGGCCAATGCATCACTCCCAAAGGCCTAGAAGCCTCCTTATACATATAGGAAAATGCAGAGTTCAGACTGCCAGGAACCTGCAAATAGAGTGTCTGGGCTCACTTTTCAACCTATGAAGGAATAACTGTGAGATATAATTATATTATCCTTTTGAATTACAAGTACTGTATCTTATTCTTGATCTATGTGACAGCCTCTTGTTCAATCATGAAACATTCTGAAGAAAACAAAAGCAAAATTTGAAAGTTACCTGAACTGTCGCTGGATCACTGCACTGCTTAGATGGGTTAAGGATAAACCAAATCGTCTATTCAAGAGGGCCATTTGGTAACCCTGTGTAAGAAACAAAAGAATTATTAACTCTGGAAAATGGACAGAATTTGGTTTGCTCGCTTTCTTTTACGCATATCACACACCAGGGCCTCAGCAACTATTTAGATGCTGCAATCTACAGGACACAGAGTGGTAGCAGCATCTGCAGCACACTACAAAGCAGATCTACAACCCCTGCCTGAATTCAGGAGGCAATGTAATTCAGACACGTATACTACGAAGCTGGATTCAGTATCACTGCATTGCAGTTTCTGACACCCAGAGTAAGGGCCCTTCTGTGTGCACTGTGAATCATGTAACAAGAAGCAGGTTTGAAAATTTCAGACATGAACTGGTTTAGCGGCTGCAGTGCCCAGTAAAAGCCATCATGGTTACCTGTAAAAGCTACCAAGGTTACCTATAAAACAAAAAAAAAAAGCCAAATAATCTGCAGACTGGCATCACAGCTTCAGTAAGCAAACTGCCAGACAAGAAAAAAGCCAGAGCTCTGCTGGTGGGAGCATGCTCCCTCTTAGCATACAAAGGCGTTTAGCAGCCTGTTTAGAGACCACAGTTACACCACTGTCAATCTCGCCCTGTTCAGGCTGCCCAGAGAAAACAGCTCCCTGGAACTTTACAGTGCTGGCTCATCCCTGCTATACACTGTACACCACCCTGACTGCAGCAGAGCTGGGTTACAAGGGTAACCTCGGACTGAGTATCACACCCTCTTCCCTGCCTACGTCTGTGGCAGTTCCCTAACCTCATTCTGTCAGGCTGATGGGGACCAGCTTGCATGCACAGTCACAAAGTCTTATCTGAACCCAGATCACTTTCCCAATCATTAGGGAGTGATGACCCAGGTGGTTATGCCAGCAGATCCAAGTGAAGGGCGGAAACAACACAGATCTAGAGCCAGTTCTCTTTCAGGCCAGCTCAGGTACAGCTAAGACTTTCCACCTGACTGCAACTACTGCCATGTGACACTGCTTGCTGTGACCTTGGCAGTGTAACCAACACATGCTCTGCTTCTCTCCTTTCTAAAGCAAACACCAAAAATCCATCGACCTCATCTCTCTCTCACAGTTCTGATGAGTTTTGGGCCAAACTATAACAATACATTGTAAAGCCATTTTTTTAAACTTTTATTTTAAAAAGCTGACTTCTCTATGGAGAAAAAAATACCAACAGAGCCTTCCAACAAACAATGCCACAGCTCTTACTACAACCAAGTAAAGTCCACCCTAAATCCTCACTCCCTCTTTTGTTGTTTTTTCTCCAGTGTGCTTGCTTACTTGGGGACATATGCAATTTTTGGGTTTGTAGTTGTTCTACAGACCAAGTGTTACCTGAGAGCAAAGGACATACGCACCACAACAGTTTCGAGCAGTGCTACCTAATCAAATCACATGACAGGTGGCAAACCAACTCTGTCATACAGGCAAGCTTGGAAGACAACAGCAACAGCCAAAGCTTACAATTATTTACTAAAAAAAAAGAAAAAAGACAGTTTTCTGTGGGGTAGATCACCTAGTGAGTTCAGTGCTTGCCCACACTGTCTCCTCTCTGAAACGAGACTCCAAGATGGCTGTGTTTATGCCACAGCTCCTTACCTAGCTGTGTGATCCTAACGACAGCAGGGCCCTGTGGCATTTACAATGCTGCTGGCAATCAAGGTCCAATACCTGGCCTTGCTGCTGCTCAAATTTCTAAGCAAGCTCAACTATGCTGATTTGCTCTAAGCCCACCTGCCTGTGTCCTGTTCCGCATTTGGGTGTACTGTCTCCACATATGAAATTCAAATTCAGCAGGCAATAATGCTCTTCCTCACTCCAGAATCATACTGAGCCTTTGGATCCCTCTACAAAACCCAAACAAGCACCAGGAAGTTGGCTTCTCTGTTGTCTTTGATGGAGACTTCTTGAGGAGTTCAGATGCCACTGTCAACCCCATCTCTATTTTCTGGGCAGGGATGGTAGCCTTGGTGGCTGGAGGAAGTGGGAGAGGTCTGTGTGCTCATGACGAGGCAGGCACAGGTGCAGGCTCTGCCTGCTTGTCAAAGGGGCAGCAACATCAGGACCAGCATAACCAGGTGTGATTAAAGCACATCTAAAATGTGCTACAGTGTTGCCTAAACTCTGAACTCACCCATCACTCCTGGAAGAAGTCACTGTTTGTTTCTACCCTGTCGCAGCAGTGAAGGTCTGAAGTTACAAAACTACCAGCAGAAGCATCAACAGCATTAAGTGTTCAAGGACTGTTTATTTTTCCAGATGACTCAGTATCCCCTTCTTAGCTAAGAATTATTCCTCAGCACATTAACATGTGTCACAAGCTAAGAAATTTTGCATGATTGATTATTTGGTATGAAGCATCACGTTAGCAACTGAGTAAACAGGGGGGATGCTTCCAATTAGCAGGAAGGTTCAAAGTGGAGGGAAGAGAGGAATGCAGCTATGGCATGGAGTACAATATTCAAGGGTGCAAATGTGCTCACAAAGAGTGAATCACAACTTCAGCTATTGTAACATGCCAGTTTCCTTTCTAGAAAGGAACAGCCAATAGTCTGGGTCTGTCTCCAGCTGCTCCTCAACCAGACCCAGTCTCAATTTGCTCCCTCTGTGGCTGTGAACTTCATCTCTCCTGCCCTCAGTTTTCCTCTATGGAGTTGCTAAACAACTAAACTTCAAAGGGCACAGAAGGCATTCACTCTGCCACATGAACACTCAGAGTTGGTGCCAAAATTGAGGCGGTGCTATAAATCAATGGGCCCATGGCTGTCAACACCCCCAGAACTTTTCTCCTTCCCAGCACACATGGCCTCACACCAGTGGGCCTTAAAAAGGCTCAGAGGAAGCTGCACTTAGCACAGGCACAGGGAATGCATGTGACCCAAGTTTGTTTCTGAAGGTGGCTCTCCCCAGGTCATCAGATTTCAGTGCTCAGAGGTGTATGGGAACAGTAACCCCATAATCATCAAGCACAGGAAAATTTGCAGGAATTCCCAGAAGCCTGCTGTCAGTACTGCCCAACTGATACAGGGAGGAGTGCACTCCACAATACCCTGAACCGGCAAAACACCATCACTTGCTTAGTATTTATTCACTAATACAATCCTGACCAAGGATTTATCTTTGAAGGGACTTTTGGAGGTCATCTAGTCCAATCTCCTGCTCAAGCAGGATTAATTTCCAAGCTGTTCACACTAGGCAAGAGCAGTATATAAACAGACACTATCTTAAAATGAGAGGCCTAACATAAAGGCAACTATTGATATAACATTGACTACTCATAGTTGCATCAAAGCAACAATAAAGAATCATACAGAGGAATCTCTCTCCATTTCTACCCTGCTGCCCCTAATTTCTAGTAGTGGCTCTATCTTATGGAAACCACAGTCACAGAGACAAGACACTTTGCCCCTCTCCACATATCTGCTGGAAGTTAGCATAGACCTCAAACAAGAGCTCAAAGATTCAGAAAAGGGTGAGGAATTTGTTAATCGAATATTCACTAAAATGACCCTATTTCTGCTTCACTGAATTACTTCTGAGCACGCAATAACCTGCTACTGCAAACACTCTTCTCAAGGGCCCTTCAGCCTTACCTCATTCAATGCAACAGACCGACATCAAATTCCAGCACTGCACAACAAAGAAACACTTCACCAGCTATAAACACCTGGAAGTTATTTACCCATAACATCATTTTCAAGTGCTATAGCTATCATGTTCACTGGCTTTCCTTGATATTAAAGAACTAACTTATATTTACTGCAATCTTGAGCGGCTTTTGAATGCAGAAATTCTGGAAAATTTCATTCCAGCTAATAGAATTGGAAAACACAGAAAATACATATACAGTGTTTTCTTCAAATGCATGCAAACACGAGTGCAACCGTTCTGACCAAGTTCTTATCACTGGTGTGTACCCTAAAAAAACAGTCAAGGTACCATTCTTCCCTTGCCTGCATCCTAGCGTAAAAGTAATTTAGAGAGTGCTGTTACCTAGCAATCCAGTATTACTTTCCTTTTTAATCACAAGTTTTGGAATTAACCCCTGCTCCCTATATTCCCAAAATCTGTAATTCCATAATCATTCACCTATTCCTTTTCCTTCTTTCTGTTAGTAAGTCATCCACACAGACATGCCCCACGGAAAACCAATGGATGTTGCAAAGCAAATGCTGAGGCCAACTACCCAAAGTCTGCTGTCAAAGCCAAAGAAACCAGGTAAAAATATCCTTCACTTTTATAGCAGTGACCTGATTTGCACAGTCAAACAGTGGGGACCAACATCACCTTTATTCTTTAAAAAGATCAAGACATGCTCCAGGCACCACAAAGATTTGAACTGCATCTGTCAGCCATCATTAAAACACAGGAAATAAACCCAAGACAGTACACACAGTGCAAATACCTAAACCCCTACTCTGTCACTGCAGGTCTATTTATAGACTGTCTGCCACAGTGAGCTACAAGAGCCAACTGTGAACTACGGGACCCAATCCATTCACAGCTCTCCTCATAAAGGAAACAATGTGATTAAGGGCTGTGTGTGTTAAAAATACACAAGATATTCATTACCAAGACATAATTGGTTTTACAATAATGACAGACAAAAAGGCCAGGATCCACAAAGAGGAATTAAGTCTTTTTAACTGTTTATGAATAGGATTAGCTATTAAACAGGGTATTTACTGAACCAAGTTACCAACAGAAACTCATTACAGGTACATCTGTTCACAATTTTGAAGGAAAACACATTAACCTCATTTTCCAGACCATGATCAGGAATGGCAGATAACAAAAGAGCTGCATACCTTTAAAATAAAATCTACTTTTGATATTTTAAGCATCCAGGAGTCAGAACTCTAAAGTACTTATGATACTTATTTTTCTAACATCCAAACACCTAAAATCATCCTATATATTCACATTCACAGTACTGTACTAAAACAGGGAGGGATTATTCCCAGATTATTACCAGTAGAAAACTAAGCTACACAGGACAACTATCTGTGTGGAGTCAAAGGACACGAGCAGTAGAGCTGGATTAGCCACGAAGTTCTCTCTGGTGGGTCTGTGGAAGCTTGAAGTGAAGCTCAGAAAGCTCCCTCCTCATCTCTGCCTTTTGGGAATTACATGTAAATTCAGAGAATTTATTACACTCCCGTAACTTTACACTGCTATCACCCTTCAAATGTATCTTTACTGGTTTTAGAAGCATTGCGGTCTCAAGAACAGGACAGTGGTGGTAAGCCACAAGATCAGATTTGGTTCCCAGGCCCGACCTGGGTGGCCAGGCCTCAACCAGCAAGGTGCAATCACAACACACATAGCTGTAACCACGCTGGGGGGAGCTGCAGCAAGGGGAACACAAACAAGAAGGAAGAGAAAATGTGCAACTGTATCTCAACCATAAAAATCATAGTCAGGAACAACTGACCTAGGCTAGTTGTTCATAGAACAAAAAACGATAGTGTTCTGTGCCTTCCTGATAGAGCTATACCAGAAAAGGATGCCTAACACTGTTGGAATTCAGGCTTAAGAAAGCTGACCTGGAGACAAAGGCATGCTCACATTGCAAGGCAGTAGAGAGCTACCTGCAGCTTTGCTGGCATAAGCCTCGCTTCTCACTCAAAAACTTCCCCTAACTCAGTCTCTCTCCTTCCAAACAAGACGCTCTCAGGCAAGCCTGGAGAACTCTGGAACCAAACAATCCAAGAGAGCTCAGATGAGCATCTTTGTCCTACTGTTAAAAAGGCTGGCTGCCCACCTGTTTTAACTACAAAGATTAAGTTATTCATGCTTTTAACATGTCATGCTGTCTTCTCCCCCAGCTGCATCCCCTTACTCACTGGACCTCTCAAAGAGCTTTTTGGAGAATAACCAGGAAAACACAGACTGGCGCCCACACTTCCCGAGTCCCCATGACACAAGCAAGTAAATACCACGCTTGTCAGAACACAGGAATTTTGGTCTAACTTTTCTGTGTGACGACTCATACCCACACAAGCCTAACCCTAGCAGGGCAGCCCCCCACGAATTCTGAGCAAAGAAACTCTCTGAACATCCAGGAAATTCGGAGGAGTGTTTTCACTCTCCCCCAGGCCACACTGAGGAGGCCAAACTATAGTCCAGCGGCAGCACAGGGTGTTGCTGCCCGTCAGCGAGGCAGGATGCTGCCAGTCACCCCACTGCAGTGTGCAAGCGACACAAAGGCTCCAGGCTCCGGTTCCCAGCTGCATTCGCGCGATGTCACGACCCTCTGCCGTGCTGCGTGCCATTTCAGGGCTGCACAAACTCGCCCCGCGCGTCTTCGGGGACAGCGTTTCTCCGCCCCTCTAGAGCAGCAGGCCATGCTCAGGGTTGACATGTTCCAAGAGGACCAGGTGCACAGAGCACCAGGAGCACCTACAAGCAGCTCCCTCCTAGGCACGGGCGGCAAGGCCGCAACCCGGGGGCAGGGAGGGCCCGACCAGCCCCGGCACCCCAGGGCCCACAGGCGAGCACGGCAGGGTCACAGCCCCAGCACCCGCCGGCTGAGAGGGGCCGTCCGGGCCCC
>VZTX01029249.1:0-16773 GCA_013400915.1 Pardalotus punctatus | reverse complement strand
GGCGGCCCCGCTCCGCCGCCCGGGAAGGCGACAGCTGCGGGCTGCCGTCAGGGGAGCGCGCCCCTCGAGCGCGGCCCCCGGTGACATGTGTCGGTGGGGATGAATGAGGGGAAGGAGATGAGCATCTCGTGTCCATCAAGCACCAGTTTTTCACAGCCTTTTTTTTTTTTTCTCCTTTCCCAGGCGTTAGCGAAAGCATCTGGTCCTCCCCTGCTCCCCGGGGGGCGCAGGCCGTGCCCACCTCCTCCCCGCGGGGCCCGGGGTTCCCCCGCACGGCTGCGGTTCCCGGCGGGGGCTCTGTCCGCCCGCCCCGGCCCACGGGATCCCCCCAAAGCCCGCTCGGGAGAGGAGGCGGCGCAGACCGAGGGGGGCAGCACCCACCGGCCGGGGGGACAGCGGGGTGCCCCCGTCCGCCTCGGCCCTCACAACGGGGACCCCGACCCAGAGCAGGCGTTGGAGAGGCGAAAATGCCCGCGCTTGTCTCCAGCAGGACCCGAAAATCAACCCCCACCACCCCCGGGCTACCCCGGGGCTCCTGTGCCCTGCGGGACACGCGTGTCCTGGCGTGGGGCACCCACGGGAGCCCGAGGAGCGGGGCTAAATCCCCCGTGTGCCGCCCGCTTGGGACGGGGAGGGATTTTTTTGGTTTTTCATTCTATTTTGCAATTCGCCCAGGTCCGTTCCCGGGCCGAGCCCACCCGCACCCCACGGGGAGCCGGCCAGGATGTCCCGGAGGAAGCCCGGCGGGCCCCAGTGCTGGAAAAGAGGGATATTAAAAGAGTGAAAAAAGGAAAGAAAGAAAAGAGGGCAATTTAAAGATGTTTTTAAAACGGAAATTAATAATCTTTAAAAAAAAAAAGAAGAGGGAAATTAAATAGAAAAAAAAAATTAAAAAGAGAGTGTAAGTAAAATAGTAAAAGAGACCCAAAAAAAGAGAGAGGGAAAATAAAAGAGTAAAAAAAAAAAAAAAGAAAAAAAATNAAAAAAAAAAATAAAAAAAAAAAAAAAGAAAAAAAATTAAAACAAAACCAAACTCAAATTAATTCTAAATCTAATACCGAAGAAAAAACCCAAGTCCGTTTCAGGCGAGTTTACATTTGCATTTTATTGGTGTCGTTCCCGTCTTTTTAGTCAAACATCACCCTGTTTATCATCCCCTTTCCCCACCGCTGCGCTCAGTAATGGGATTTCTCTCTCCTTTGCGCGGTACCGGTGCCCTACAGCCCCCGAGCCGCTCGCCGGGCACCGCCGCGCTGCCTTGTGGAGCAGCCCCGCATCCCCAGCCGCTCCCTCCCTCCGAGCCACGCACGAACTTCCCTCCCACGCACTGCCAGACGCTTTCCACCATGTCCACCCCCCGACAGCACTAAGTTTTCCCTCTTTTCCCATTTGTTTTTGATTCTATTTTTTCCCCCTCCTTTCTAACCTTGCTCGACGACCGCGCACGGGCTCGGGGATGTCACCGGGCGTGGAGCGGGCGGCGGGGCCGGTGACCGGCAGCATCCCCGGCGGGGCGGGGGCAGGGGGAGGCCCTGAGCTCCCGGTCCGAGCCCGGTGCAGCGCGGCCCGGGCCGCCGGGGGTCTCTCCCGGCGGGGAGCGCAGCGGCGTCTGGGAGCCTCCCCCCACCACCCCGGGCGATGCTGTGGGGGCACAGCCCGCGGAGAAGGTGGGGGTCACACCTCTCCCCCTGTCCCCACCGCTTTCCCCCGCAGAAAGAGCGCCTCCGCCTGATTAAATATATATGCGGTTAATGCACTATCCAAATATTGAAGTTAAGATGTAATTAAGCCTGTAGAACATCCCCGCGCAATAAAGCCCATGGCTGGACGGGATCCATCGCCAGGTTTGTTTTAAAAGAGCTTGGGGGGGAAAAAAGAAAAAAAAAAAAGGAAAAAAAAAGAAGAGAAAAAGATCTTTAAATTATGTATTAGAGGGTCCCAGTTTATCCTGCCAGACTCGGGTCGATGCTGAGGGTAAACACCACGCTGTCGCCCCCCGGCTCTGTTCGCCTTTCCCTTTTCTTTTCTTCCTTTTCTATTTATTTTCCTTTTCCTTATTTATTTTCCTGCCCCCCTCCCCCGTGATTAGCCCTCCCGGGTTTCTTCCCACGTCGCTAAATGTTGTCGCTTACACTCCAAGCTCATGCATTGTTTATGGGAAATATAGTTAATAAATAATTACAAATCCGAGGTGTGCGGCTCTGCCTTTGACTGACGGCAAAGTGTCCGGGAAGGGGCCGGTGGTGACCGGGGGGTCCCGGGCCCGGCGGGGCAGCGCGGGGGCTCCGGGGCGAGCCCGGCGGGGGGTGCGGGTTGTGACAGCTGAGCGGGATCCTTCGCTCGTTAAAGGGCAGATAAAAGACGAATAAAAGAGAAAAGAAAGAAAAGTGGAGAAGTAGCGGGGGGCGAGGGGGGGCTATAAAAAAAGAGGGTGAAGCGAACCCCCGGAGGATGCACCGCTCCCGGCTCATCCATCTTCATTGTCTCCGTGTGTGCAAAAGCAACTCCGGTCTAAGGAAAAGCCACTATCAAAGCCATGGCTTTATTTTATATCCTATAGATCAGGAGGGAGGCAAAGCTTTATTTTCGCCCAGAGACAGATATTTTATTTCTCTCTTACGGTTTTATGTGTGAGAGATGTCAAAAAGGTAAAATAGATTGCTAATGCATAGGCAAAACGAAGCTGTTTTGGCATGCTCTGTGTCAGGAGGGCTCCCGGGGAGCGCAGGCTGGGGATTTAGGGCTGATGGGGGACTCGGGGGGATTCTGCTAAAACATCTCTCTCCATAAATCCAGCCGCATGGTCAGCGCGAGCGGGAGAAGGAGTTTTAAAGGGGAAGAGTTGGAGCGCGGCGGAGCGGAGCGGGAGCCCCGCGGCCCCGGCCCCGGCCCCGGCCCGTCCCGTCCGGTCCCACCGGGATCCCAGGGGGTCGCGGCCGCCCTTCCCATCGCTTCTCCCGGAGGAGCTGCGGCGTTGGGGACCGACCCGAGCTGCTCCCGGCAGCACAAAGCGCTCCCGGTTCATCCCCCCCGGCCACGACGCGCCCCCCACAACCTCCTCACCTAATTTTTTTTTTTTTCTCCCCCGAAAAAAGCACCCATCCCCCGACCATCGGTCCAACTCCCGGAGCTGCGGCTGCTCAGCATCTGCCTCCCCGACCCCGGCAGCGGATCTACACGGACCTTTTCCAAAGTTAAAATATATCTCCCCAAGCTGCAACAATTTTCATACTTTTTGACCTCGGGGATTTACTTAGCACGTTAAGTTCAAGGCTCAGAAGCCCAGGGCTATTACTCATTTAGGCACTCCCACCACCAACACTTTTCACCACATATTTTATCATTTGACTTCCTGGCTTAAATTCATGTTATGGCAAATAATGGATGGTAATACTTTCCCCCTTCCCCATGTTAATTGTCTTGTCTGACAGCCTCCGCATTTGAAGTGATTTAAAGCAAACAAGGGTGCAGCGAGAGCAGGAGACAAACCAGCACAAAACCTCTGCGGGAGCCCTGCGGCTCCGGCTCTTCCCTCCCAGGTCGTGGGCTGGATCCAGAGCGCAGCAAAGCCTCCCCCAGAAGCATCGCCCAGCCCTGGCTGGGGTCACTGCAGTGCTAGGGCCGCTTCTTCCCAGGGCCCCGCAGCCCCTGGGGTGACATGGGGGGGACTCAGCCCTGCCTCGGGCCCCTCCGGCTTTGCTGCCCAAAATATTCCTTCCTTGGGGTGGCTGAAAAGGGAGAATCAGACCAGAGTGCTATTTGCAAATTAAAAAAAAAGCAAGGTGTACTTGATTAGGAAATTAATTATTTCAGTACCCCCAGGATTATATTGTTTTTCTAAGTTCTGTGGGCCTGTGTAATTTACTAATTTCACAGTGGCTGAACTTCCCTGGGAGTGAGAGTCAATCTCCCCTCTCTGACACGCAGACGGAGGCGGCGGCGCATCGGCAGCGTCGGAGGGAAGTGGGAGCCCAGAGCTTTCCCTCTGCCCCTGCCGCTGACCTGCTGCGTGACCCTGGCCAAATTCCTTGGTTTTCCACTTTCTGAGAGGGGACAGTGCCTTCCTCCCCAACAGGAGCAGCTCTTCCTGCTGAGAAAGGAGCAACCACACGTGCTTTCCTTCGCCCAGCACTGTCACTGCCTTCCCGTATCCGTGTGGAAAAAGGGCTGCTGCATTACATGTCCTTCACAAGCAGCTGCACAAGAGGATTCTCAACACAGAAGGGTTTTTGTCATCATCAGAATATCAGGTTTTGGAGCTGACATCACTGTCACATAGAGTGTTTGGGAATAACTACTGAAATGCAAACAAACAGGACCATGCAAAAAAAACCAAACCAAAACAAAACAAAAAAACAAACATGGATAAGGTGCCTGCCTGGAAAACTTGCTGGAACTAAAGAAATTTCACATTCTAGACCAAAATGCCCTGCCCTCTGCCTCCCTGCCACAGATGCAGGGGCTCAGTCCAGCATCACCTGGGCCAGGTAGCACAGCAGCACAGCCTTCCTCCCCCCCGGCTGTGACAGGGAACCCAGAGCTCCTGGCTGTGCTCGTGTCTGTCACTCCCAGCTCCTGACTAATCTTCTATCTATAGATTCAGTCATTTGTTACGCCACTAGATCATATCCTATTTTTATGATTTTCTACTTTAAAGGTTCTGTGAGGCCATGGAGGCTCTGGCCAGCCTGCCCTTCCTTCTCCCCCCACAGCAATCCAGGCAGCTGGGTTTGTGCAGCTCGAGCCCAACAAAGTCCGTGACTCCTGGTTCCTCCACCCACACATTTAAACCTTGTTTCCTGCCCCTCATCCCTGAGTGATGCTCCAAGTTTGGCTGACGTGCACACAGCTCATCTCAGCGCCACGGCGAGGACGTGGCATGCACAGCCACAATCCCATTACCCTGAGATGCATCAGTATGCTGTGTTCAGGATGAAAAACCAGATCATTTTGGTCCAGAATGTGAAATTTCACTAGTTCCAGTGAATTTTTCTGGGGGTTGAGCTCCATCCCCATGAAGATCCTGCCTGCCAGTGCTCTGGTCTCCCCCAGAGCAAGTCCCCGTGTGGGCTCTACCAAGGTCCAACCCTCCATGCTCAGAAGCACTTTAAAAATCCCAGGTATTAGTCTAAAAAAATCCTTCCTTGGCATTTTTTGGCTCTTCACAGCACGTCACTGAGTTCCTGGGGCCCAGGAGCTCTGTGCCAGCCCAGCCCCAGGGTGCTCCTCTCCCTCTGTCCACAGGTGGAGGTGGCTCTGGAGAAGCTGAGGCATCCACACCCAAAACCAGCGTCCCCGTGAAGACGCCAGAGATTTTCCCTTGCAGACAAGTGAACCTTGTTCCCCAAACCCTGGTGAACAGATTCACCAAACCTGCTCCTCCTGCCTGTGAAATATCACCATTTTCACTGATAACAAGTCGCTGCAGGAGCTGTGATGTCTGTGCTGGTGATGTTGCCTCCGTACGAAAATGGAAACTTCAGGCTCAGAAACTGTGAGTCTGCAGAATTCCCTACCAATGTGGCTTTTTCAGTTGCTGAAATAAAATCTACATTGCTGTAATTAGCCAATATTTGTAAAGCCTCTAAGATTGCAGAATAAATGGCTGAGAGAAATTCGCATGGTTATTAGATAAATGCATTAATAATAACGGCGGTGGCTGGTGAGGAGACGTTGCTCTAATGATGTACAATTTATTTCCTTAAGGGTGTGCTAATAAACAAAGCTCATTTTTAGAATCTGGTGCATTTATTCCACATACGCCCTCAGATCAAATAAGTTTCTCTCCCCACAGCATCATCCTCCTCCTGTCCCTCTCTGCAATCCCTCATTAACTCCCGCTGTGCCGGGATCACGGGGACACGCAGCCCTGCCCGCACAGCACCCCAGACACCGAACCCTTGGATGTGGCCTGATGTCCGACTGCCAGCACCGGGACACCCCAGGGTCCCTTACCCTCCGTGATGGGCGTTTGTCCCCATCCCCACCCGGGCTGGGGGAGGCCCTGATGGATCTCCAAGTCATGGATCACCTGCGTGCTCCCCAAATGTGATGTCCCTGCCATCACTTGTCCTGTAGAGCCAGAGAAGCTGCTCCAGAGCCCACGCAGGGAGCTGTTTCCATCCCCTTTGTGGCCCCCCAGCAGCCCCGTGCCCGCAGTGTCCGTGCACAAGGTGAGATGGGACAGGAGCAGCTCCGGGCTCTGCACACCCCGCTATTCCCCCGCACCAAATCAACACGGAGTCCACTGGAAACACACCTTGCCTGCACACCTGCAGGAGATCGTGTCCCTGCCCCAGGGAGCACCGGGAAAGGTTCCCTTCCCCACCCCCGACCACAGCCTGGGCGAGCAGAGGCAGAGAGCAGAGCCCTGGGGCGCTGCGGGGTCACCCTGGTGTTTGGGGGTTGGTTTGGGGCTGTGTTTGGGGGATTCCATAGGGCTGTGTTTGAGGGAAGCTTTAGGGCTGTGTTTGAGGGATTCCATAGGGCTGTGTTTGAGGGATTCCATAGGGCTGTGTTTGAGGGATGGTTTAGGGCTCTGTTTGAGGGATGGTTTAGGGCTGTGTTTGAGGGATTCCATCGGGCTGTGTGTGCTCTGCAAAGGCTACCTGTGGGACCTCGCCAGGTGAAGTGGTCTTTGAGCAGGGAGGAAATTTCAAGATAAAAAATAAAGATAACCTACAGCAGGAATCCACATGAAAACCTGCTCATCTTACACTGCCCTGATGCATTGCCGCTTTTTTTCTGCATCTAAAAATTCAGCAGAACTCCTGAGTTGATACAAAACCAAAAAATTATAGTTAAAACAACTCTGAAATGGTCATACCGCCAAATATATGCATTAGATGTTAAACCTTCTATCAGACAGCTCAGCTGGAATTTTTTTTTTATAAATCTGCAAAATATAATTAAATTGGTGACAGTAAAAAAAAAAAAAAAGAAAAAAAAGAGAGCCCAGTCCAAACCCTTATAAGGATATTTCAGCCATGCTGAGGTTCCTTTTCCATAAATGTTAAGCAGACATCTGTAAACATAATTGGAATTTACTGCACACGTGAATAACTGCATATAAATGAGCCTGGATGGTTGGGGTTTAGGAAAGGGCTGCAGGTGCCCCCCCTTGTTGATAAGACTCCGGCACACATCCCAGCTCAATTCCAAATGTCAATTCTCTACATTTTAATTTTTTTTTAATAATTTTTTTTTCCTGGCTGTTGCCTTGTTACATTTATCATAAAGCCTCTATAGATGAGACATTCTGCGGAATTCTGTGCGTCCCCAGGTTTGTTTACCAGGCTGATAGTTATTCTTTTGGAAAATGCAGAGTGGTATTGTCAGGGATTGCTTAATATTAATGACGGAGATCTGGGCATCGGAGAGAGCTGAATGAGCACAACTTCATTTCCCCATTCCTCATTTCTTTTCACATTTTTTCTCCCTTCCTTCCCTTTTCTTTGCCTTCTCTTTTGTTATGGGCAGACAGTGCAAGGCACGGAGCTCTCTGCCCCTAAACCTGCAGGGATCTGTGGCCAGATCCCTGTTTTTCAAGGCAATGGAAAACGTTTTTCAAGTCAATTCCCAGGGAATTTTTCACAGGGAAGAGTTGGGAATCCCATACCCAGAGCAGCAGGGAGGGCAGCCCCATTTTCTGTGGGTTTGGTGAAAACAAAGGGCTGTGCCCATTCCCAGCTGGCCCCCAGCTGAAATCAGCTCAGCCTTGGGCTGGGAATTTACGGGGGCAAATTCAACCAACCCCACCCTCCTGACGGAAATATCAGGAGTTGGATTCCATCCTCCCCATGGATCCCTGCCAGCCCAGGATGTTCTGTGACTCTATAAAATATGAACCTGGAACCCACTGGAGCTTTGGGGCTGGGGAAGGACCACACTGCCCGGCAGAGAGGGGCAAATCCAGGAGCAGAAATCAGTCCCATCCTGGGACAACCCCGTGGATGGAGCCACAGCTCCGATCCCAGACCTGCTGAGTTCCAGGGAAGACTGGCCACGGGTGGCTGCGCCCTGGGGGAGCCGAGGAGGCGTTTGGGGGAGCTCAGTGGGTGTCACACACAGGTGGCCACCGGCCAAAGGCAACCATTGGCCACGACAGGCCGAGGACAGCCCTGTGCCCTGCAGAGGGGCCAGCCCTGCACGCAGCCCCCAGGGCAGCCCCCAGCCCTGCTCTGGCAGGATGGAAGGCGTTCCCGAGGGCTCTCTGGGGTGTGCGGGGTGATTTATTCCATCGCACCCTTCAAAGGCGCAGTTGTTTACCATCCATCTCCCTGTTTGTCCCGAGGAGGGATCTGGGAACATTCCCGGGCAGGACCCGCGCCCGCCCCTCTCACCTTGACTGCGGCAGCATCCCCGCCTTCCCGAGGGATGCTCCCGGGCCGTGGGAGCGCCCGGGGCTGACCTGAATTTAACCTCCCCCGAGCCCCACGTTTGCCCAGGACGGGAGGTGAGAGATGCGGCAGCCTGGCCAGAGCCGGCGACAAACTGCCGGCGTTCCTTGGGATGGAGGGGGTGACACGGGGGGCGGGAGTGCCCAAACCCACCCCGGCAGGACCCACCGGGCAGAGCAGCGTCTGCCCCACAGCATCGCTTTTTAATAATGAAGGGTGGTATCAGTCATTTTACGATTCAAAATTACCAACTAAGATTTTTTTAATATTTTTTTTCCCAGGCCATTCCAATTTCTCCCAAATGCAGTTATTTGATTTTAGCGTCAAAGAGATTTTCTCTCTCTCTCTCTCTCTCTCTCCCTCTTTCTCTCTCTCTCTCTCCCTTTTTCTCTCTCAAGTTGTTTTCACTTAAAAAAATAATAAAAAAAGAAGTCCTGGAGCACCAGACAGAATAATAAGCAGACTCACTATTTAGTCACAGAATGACCTGAAATTTCTCCAAGGAAACATATTTTTCACTGAAAAACACTGAGAAAATCCATGTGGAAGTTTTTCCTTGACATGTTATTGGTTTAGAGGAAACAGGAGAGCAATCTTTCCCCATCACTTTTACAGTTTGTTATTTTTCCTTCCTTCTCTCTACTCATCCCCACGAGTTTCCTCCAGGATGGGAGTTGTACAGTAAGGAAAAAAGGAAAGGGATGAGCAAGGAATTGGGAACCACTGGGACACGGGGCTGAAGCAGAACCAGTTGCTTTTGTCCAGGTTTTTCATTCCTGCCAACCCAGCCTTTTGCCAAGGGGTCTGTCACATCCGAACACACGGAATTATCTATTACAAGACTTCAATATTTATGACACAGATTTCGCCTGAACTGCTTTGTAAATCATGGCAGGAATAATGGCCTTCCAACCGAGAGCCACAATCAACCAACAGGAAGTCAAGATGTAATTTAAAGTATGTATTAAAAAGTCCTAAAGTGAACATTTTGCTTAAATTAGGAGATGGGCCATGATTCAAGCAATAAGGCCTCACCAAAGAATTTTCCCAGCAAATCAGTCCAGGCTGCAGAGGAGGCTCCAGGGGTGCAAAGGAGCAATCCTGACCTCCCAAGGCTACTCAGAATTTTTTATTTTTCATCATTTTTGTTGTTAAGACTTCACCAAGAGCCTTCTCCTGGTGAGGGCTGGGGGGCTGCAGCCCAGTCCCAGGCAGAGCTCACTGGGCGTTTCCCAGCTCGGTTCTCACCCTGGATCATGGCATTCCAGTATTTATGGAGCCTCTTTTCAATAATTATCACGCTGTTACATTGGTGAGTTTCTTGACAAGTTATTAAATCATAATTTCTAATTTAAATGCCAGCTTTTGGCGTGCATGCCTGCTCAGGATAAGCTCATTTTCATTTTTATTAAACATCACCTATTAAACACAAGGAGAATTTTCTTAGGAATAACAGAAAACACCACAGGTGCCTTATTTCCCAGCTCATGTTGTGATGGTTTCAAATAACTCCCCAAACACACAACCACGACAAGGGAGTTGTTCTGTGCTCAGGTGAGGACTGGGGGCTGCAAAGACATTTCTCTGGGAGAGCAGGGGCTGCCAGGCACCTTCCCTTGGATTTTAATCCTGGAAAACCTCCCAGCTCCAGGCTCTGCGTCCTGCCTTGGAGCACCTCACCTTCCAAAACCCAAGAGCACCCGCACAGACCCGAGGGGAGCTCAGGATGTCAGACACCAGTACCCAAAGCACTCAACTTCCAGGGATATTCTGGAGGTTCCTGACGTGGCAGTCACATCTCAGCGCCACCTCATTCTTGGCTTTTCAAGCAGATGGTCAATTAATTATGCTCGTTTGGTGTTTATAGTGCCTGGCCCTGGGCTCAGTGTCCCAACTGCGTCCCCCACACCACAGGGATGGCTGGAGTGGCACTGCCAGCTCTGTTCCAACCGGGATTGTCCTCCCCATCCCATGGGATTCGCAGATCAAGGCGTTGTGTGTCCACAGAACGCAGCACCAAGCCCATGGTATGTGGCACAAACTGTGCAAAAAGGGGACCAGGCAGCTGTTTGCAGCTGAAAACACAAAATCGAAGGAAAATAAAAACCTGGGTGAGAGGATGTTCAAAGCCATCCCTGGGGATGGAGTTCCCAGCTTGGCCCCTCTCTCCGGGATGGATTTTGTGCTAAAACCCTGCCATACTTTGGGACTGATGGGAAAAGGAATTACCCATTTCCCCCCAATGATTTCCATCTCCAGACTGTACATTCCCTGTGATCAGACTGATTAGTTAAATAAATCATCCTTACCTGAAGATAATCCATTTACGCTTTTTAATTAAACACAATTATGACAATTTGTTCTGCCTCCTGCCAGGCTGCCTGTGCAATCGAGGCCCAGGGCAGGAAGCTTTTGTGGATGTGTTTCCCTCCATGCCACAAAACCAAGCAGAGCAGTGCTGGAAGTGCCACCCTGGACAATGGAGATGAAGATGGATGGGAAACAGCGACAAGGGGAGATGGGGGAGCTGCTTGGGATCAGGGGGCACCCGTGGGCATCTCTTGCACCATCTGAGGAGCCCCTCCACCCTCAGTTTTGGGGCTGGACGTGCCCCTGCCCAATCCAAGACTGGGATGAGGTACAAACACACAGCTGGGAGTTTCCCTAAAGCGGCGCCGTGTCCTTTTCCCAGCCCCACAGGACACAAACCCACGTCCCGGTCACTCCGCCAAAGCTTTTCCCCAGATCAACTTTCCTCCAACTTGCTACCCCCGGAGTGAGAGACGAAATGAGCCATAATGAGCGAGCTTAAATAGATGTTAGAGACCTTGCAGGTATTCAAGAGCCCTCTGCAGCCCCTCTCCCCTCCCCGCACTCAAGTTCAACTGGCAGCGAGTACAGCAGACTATGTGCTGTTTGTTTTGGGTTCAATGGCATCTCATTTACACGTGTTAATTGCAACTAATTGGCACTAATTGGATGAACAGGAAACCCTCTGGGAGCACTCATACCTTTAATTTGTAGTAAATATCATTAATTAACATATGCTAATTAGAGCCAATTAACATTGATTAAGGGTTGCCAGCTACTTGGAAAGTACAACTATCCATGTTGTATTAAGTCAGCACAAAATATGATGCATGTTTTAAGGATAACACGGGAGGCAGCATCTGGGAGCTCCCCTGCCAGCTGTGCTGGACACATTGGGAATGCTGGACTCCCACACCACTGCCAGCCCAGCCCAGCCCAGCCCAGGGCAGCCAGGAGAGGAAATGCAGCCTGGAAGCGTTCAAAAATCACCCAGATGCGGCACTTTGTGGTGCGGCTGAGTGGGTATGTGGGATTTGGTCAGAGGTTGGATGGGGCCGTCATGGAGGTCTTTTCCAGCTTTGAGGATTCTGTGGATCCACAATGAGTTGTGGCTGCCCAAAGTGCAGCATTTGTGGCTCCAGGGGTGCTCAGCACCTCCTGGCCAGCAGGGCTGTGTGAGGGGGTCCCTGGCCTTTGGAACCAAAGTTAAACCATCACTTTTCTGCCTGTGCCCATCGGGGACTGACACGTTTTCCGCGGGATTCAAGCCCAGAACTTCCCACCACGCTGGGTGCACGGGGCAGAGCAGTGACTTTCCCTGGATGGGGGAGAGGGTCTGGTCCTGAGCAGCCCTGAGCCCTGCCAGGGGCTGTGCCTTGTCCCCTGGGCCTGCAGGGAGAACCGAGGCTGCCCCGGCACAAACCAGCTCCTCTCCGCGGAGAACCCCAGTGGGCTCCAGGGGAGGTTTCCACCTGTCCAAGCTTGGCAAAACTCCCGGAGAGTTGAGCCCAAATCCTTGTCCAGCCGCTGAGGGGGCTCCTGGCTGTGCCCAGCCCTCGGGGCGGGCAGGTGTGACACAGTCCCTGTCCCTTGCAGCAGGACACGTGTGGAGCAGCGATTGGATCTGGGAATGTGGGTCATTGCGTGGCTCGCACGGCCCAGCCCCGCTCTCTGCCAAACAGATTGACCCAGGGACACCTGGAGCTGCGCAGGAACACGGCAAACGGCCCGCGGGCTGACGTCCTGCTGCTCCCACGTCAGCTGCGGGGCTGGGGATGGATCCATCCCTGCAGCCTGGAGCCAGGGATGGAGCTCCCGAGGGAGGAACAGCAGAGTCAGCAGCGCGCAGCGCTTCACGGCAAAGACACCCCATAACACAGCCCACATCCAGCCCCACTGCCGGCACACAGCCCACATTCCCCTGCAGATCCCCTGGGATTTCACTGACACGTCCAGACCTTTGGGAAATGCGGGTGGGAAAGGTGAGCAAAGGTCCCTTCCTGCACAAACCACTCTCCGCCAATTAACAAGCAAACAAAAATAAGGCAGTGCCCGAAAATGGCTTTTCCCTAAAGAGCAGATCCTTCACGGCCCTATCTTTGCCACCCAGGGATTGCCAGTGGGCTGCCAGGACAGCCCCCAAGCCCACTCCTCCCAGGGAACGATGGAAATCCGGGATTTGTCTGCTGTGACAGCGGAAATGAGAGACCTGGGGATGTCCACACACGGCTGAGGTGATCACAGGAGGCTGAAGTTCAAACACCTCTTGTTCTCCTAAATCTCCTGCACTGAAATTATCACTGACCTGTTTGCTCTGCTGTTTACCATTCCACCATCTGATAAACAAGCGCTTATCAGTTTGTGGAGAAGGATGGAGAAGCGCAGCGCTTAATCCCAACAAACACCTGGGAGGAGACGCGGTCGGGCTGGCACTGGATCTGTTTCCCAATTTACATGTTTTAAAAGGATTAGCTCCTCAACGGGAGAAAACAGAGGCCGGGGCTGAGACACCACAGGGAGAAGATGCGCTGTGAATTCCCTGGATTTTGTTGTTTGTCTCAAGCCGGGGTTTTGGCAGAGTGGGAAGCACGAGGTGCTGGTGGAAGGGATTGAGTGGGGCCGTGTCCATTCCCGGCACAGGGTGGGGATGCACAATTAGCTCTGCCTCTAATTGCAAACCCACCCCATAACTGGAGGACTGTAATTAAAACACAGGGTTTGAGACCCCTTCCCAGTGAGTATTTTCATGATTTATGTCACAGACTGCCCCAAGAGAGCAAAAAGGATGGAAAAGGGATGGGGAAAGATGCTGCAGCCCAAACCCCATTGTTTTGGGATGCCCCAAAAGAGACCAACACCCATCCAGGAGCTGCAGAGCTTTGGGAATAGTGTCACGACCCAAAAAGCCTCCCTTTGTCCCCAAAGGCCATCCTGAGCAATATCATGGCAGGGATAGAAGGATTTATGGCTGTACTTTTTCCACCACTCCAAGAGCTGTAAATTTTCCAAGACAGACAGAGGGGAAAGCACTGGTGGAGCTGCATCCCCTCACCTTTTCTGGAATTCAGGAATGGCAAAATCCCTGTCCCCAGCCCGGAGATGAAGCAGGACCAGCACAGAGCCCCTTAGGGAAAAACCAGGACCGAGTGTCTAAAAATGGGCTGTGAAATTTCAGGTAACAGCAATCAGGAGAGAAGCCTGAGAACTGAAAATGTAGTTTTCATTATTTTAATAAAAGAGGAGCATCACTGAGGCATTTAAAGCAGAATCAGAGAGATGATAGGCTAAAAATATCAACAAAATACACACATACATATTTATATATATGGACACACAACCTGCCCCTCCATGAGGAGGTGCTCAAGAATCCAATCCCATCTCCACCTCTAATTACAGTGATCCCACGACCCAGGACTGCTAACCAGGGCTTTAAATCAGGGTTTACAGTATTTAGGAAATGTTGTCCATAATGTTTACAGTGAAATAGTTACTGAAGTGATTTTAATTTATTTTCATTAATGATAATCTTATCAAGCAAATAATTAAACCCAAATAAGGGACACAACATTGTTTGGTGGTCACACCCTGGCAAGCAAACAGGAGGAACAATCACATTTCCAGAAAGGCAGAGCAGCAGCCAGGGAGGACCTGGGACACCAGCGCTGCTCCAGGTGGGTCCTCCCAAGGGTTGGATGTTTTTGGGGTGCTGCCCAACCACCCCATCCCCTCCTCACCAGGCACTGCTCAGCCAGGTAAACCCACCTGGCACCCATTCACCTGCAGCAAAGTGGTCTTTTTTTGCCCTTGGGACTGCCCAAAATGTGAAAAACTTCCCTCAAACACGCCCTCAGCTCTGGCTCACTGTGGATTCTCACCCCTCACCCCATGGGAGGTGATCAGATTTGTACCAACAGGGTATGAGAAATTCAGGGGTGTTTGACAACGACCCCACGTGGGGATTCGTTGGTGAAAAGAAACAAGTTGGGTGAATGACTTAAATGCTTGCAAATTCAACATTTCTTTTTGTTTTACAACAGCCTCAGCATCCCTGTGCCCATCCAACCCCCTTCAACAAACGTTATGCATGGGATTTATTAGGGATGTATCCTATTTACTGGGGTTTGCAGTGATATATGGTCTTTCTCCATCAGCTGAGCAGTAAAGTATATTGTTCTGACCCTTCCACTCCCTCCATTTGCCTAAGACTCCAGCCACTTGATATTTTTCCAGTTCTGACATTTCAAACATGCAATGCCATATGTATTGCCACTTCCAGGTAATTATCACGTAAAATTAGGCTGGTCTTGTACATGAAACTAGCAATTAGCCAAGGATTGAAGGTCAAAGAGATCTCATTTATAGAGTCTCTAACAAAATGTTAAGTGTAAATGTGTGTCAGATGGTCCAGGATGCCGGATTATATGGGGTCATGACAACGGGGCTGAAGTGTCATCAAGCACGATGTAACCAGTCTGTTGGGCACAGCAGTACAATCTGGGACTTATCTCGCTCAGCCTTATCAGAACCTGAGCTAAATCTAGGACACGGCCTTAGAGGAGTTTCTGCAGCAAGCAGGAAAAGGACTCGCAGCCCATTGTTTCCCCAGGAGGGCTCTGGAAGGAGCTGCTCTCTACTGCAGCGTGTGCTGTGTGACAAATGCCATCCCTGTCCTCCAGGATGTGTCCCAGCCCGAGCAGGACCTCGCTGATCCCCTTGGGATCAGGGCAGGTTTTACCCCAGCCACAGGGAAGGGCGGCTGTGCCACGAGGTGAGTGGGATGTGCCAGCGCTGGCTCCTGCCCCGGGGCTGTGCCACGGTCCCTGTCCCTCTGTGCCCCAGCCCAGCCCAGCCCTGCCACTTTCGTGTCCCTCTGTGCCACCCTCCCCGTTGGGCTCCATCCCAAGTGGATGCCCTGGCACTGTAGATCCCCCTGCATCTCCAAAGGGGCTCTTCCTTCCAGGAAAAAATCAGCCACCAGGACCATCCCGCCTATTTTTAAGGCCATCAGAGCAGGATTTGCAGTGGGCCCAAAGGCATTTGGGACCTTAACCAGGTGCTGATGTGTTCAGCCCTTGGGAAGATCCCAGCCTGCGTTTTCGTGGATGCAGAGCCTCATCCTGCAGCTCCAGGGCAGGCAAAGCCACCACAGTGATGGGCCAGACCTTCCCTGCCATCTCCATGAGCAGACAGGGGCATTCCTGCGCCTTCCCCAGGGCCTGGGAAGGTCTGCTCTGAGCAGAGAAGTCAGGGATACTTTCACATGAATCCCACGTTCTATCAACCCCATTGAAGTGTTTGTGGCGGGAATGTCTCCCAAACCTGATCCCTGTGCTTTTCTCTGCCCAAGGTAATACTATGGCCCTTTCTAAATTCCCTTTGGTGAACACTTGGAGCACAAAAGCCAAGGCAGTGGGGGAGGCCTGGGCCAGGCCAGTGGCTGAAGGAAATCTATTTTCCAACACAGAAAGTGGCTGCAGCCCAATCAGGTGTTCAAAAGCCTCTTTGCATAATTTTGCCTGTTCTCACCTGTGTAACATTTATCCTTTCCTCCTGTCGCTCCAAAAAGGAGACAACACAAAAAAGTCTTTCCTTCAACAACCCAAACACTTCCAGTGGGATATATCCTCCATCAGCTCTGCCAGCTCCTCCAGATCCTTGCCGTGCATCACCCCCTCTCTGTCCCCAAGCCCCCATTCCCAGCAGTGTTTTCTCAACATTGGGAAGTGGCAGATGCCTGTCACGTCTCACAGAGGGCTCCTGGCATTTCCCTCCCAAGTTTTCCTCCCCGTCTCTCCCCCATCCCTCGGTTCCCCCTGCTCCCTGAATGCCATCGCCTCCTCCGCTTCTCCTCCCCTCTCCCGCTCCGCTTCCCAGCCCGCAGCCCTCCCGGCGCTGTGTCCTGACTACCAATGATGCTCGCAGGGCTGCTCTGCATTCCGGCTGGAGCCAGAGGTGGGGCCGCGCATCCCGCCCGGCTCCCGCCGCTGCTCCTCCTGCACACATGGGAACATGGAGCTAGCGCTTTGCTAACTGCAAACCAGGGAACCGCAGGGCACCCCCGGGG